>APFE030206086.1:186316-202178 GCA_000404065.3 Pinus taeda | reverse complement strand
CTTGTGCTATGTGCAGCATGCTTACAATAGAGCCAAACACTCTTCTACACAAAGATCTCCTTTTGAGACCTGTTTTGGTTTCATACCAAGGTCTCCTTTGGATTTTGTCTTTGGTAAAGACACCATGGTTGATAAACACAGTGATGTAGACAAGGCAACTAGGTTCATTGAACAGATCCAGGAGATCCACCAGGCAGTACAAGAACAACTGGAAAAGAGCCAGGCCAAGTTTAAGGCTAGGCATGATAAGCATCGGATGGAGCATAGTTTTCAACTTGGAGACCAAGTCTAGCTATATATCAGTAAGGACAGAATGCAAGATAAAGGTAAAAAGCTAAAACCTATCAGGTATGGACCCTTCAGGATACTTGAGAAGATTGGTGAGAATGCTTTTCGCCTTGATCTGCCAGCTTACATGCACATCTACTCAGTCGTGAACACAAATTGCTTGAGGTTGTTTGAACCTTCAATGATTGAGGACCCTAAAGAGCAGAGTCAATTACCTTCTGTTAATGACCTGCAACCTGAATACCTTAATGAGTTACTGGAAGACACAGTGTTGGACAGGAAGGTAAGGACGATGCGCAGTGGACAAGTGGAATACCTCAGAATTGGGTTTAAAGTTTCAAAGCCGAGCAGTGCGAAGTGGATTGATATTGGACAAGTGAGGGAGCAGTTTCCTCACTTAGTCGATGCTTGAAGAAAACCAACTTTTGGTGGTCCAAAAGCTTTTTTAGTAGGGAGGTCGTGATCCGAATCAGATCCACAAAAGACTGTCAAGAACCTTGACTGTATCGAGTTGAACAAATCCTTGAAAATTCCAAAAACAATGATCAAAAAACGCCTTGGACCAGTGGCCATGGCAGCCGACGTGGAACAGTGAGGACCTTGGTCAAAGCGCGCTGACCGAGGCCCATGGAGACTGCGCAGGAGGTCAAAACAGCCCCTGGGAGCCCCGAATCGGGAAAAGGAGGCGATTTTGATGCGCGATTAGCGTAATCATGCATCGCTGGGCAAACAGGGCCAAAATGGGGGAGCCTTAAGCACTCGGTCACGTTGGGAGCCGGAGAACCGCGGGCGGAAAAACAAAAAGTGCTAAAGGACAAAGGCGGGACCCACGCTCTGGAAAAACGGTGGTATCGATCGGGGCGCCCTTGAACGGTAAGAGGTTTTGGAGGAGAGCGGAGTGATCCCACTCAGCGATCGACGCGTGACAATGGAGGTGAGAGAAAAACCGCCATGATCGCGTGCTATCGGTCGAGCAAGTCAACCGCGCTCGACGTGCGTATGACGTTGGATCTGGAGGAGCCCAGATCGGACGACTGAGATTGTGCTCGATAGAAAGAAGCAGAATCGACAGGGATTAAGCCGCGTTCTAAAAGGATTTGGAATCCGTTTGACTACCATGGTGGAGAAAGAACATATCCACGACATAACTGAAGAAATGAATCGACGAAGCATACTTGCACCAATTAGATGGAGACACGTGGCACTTCCCGAGCGTTCATGCTGACACCGAACAGGGAACCCCAAGCGCAACTGTAGAAGGAGAATCGACGCAGGCGGGAGAGGAACCGAACATGCATAGGGATCGAATGGTTAAAGCCATGAACGAAGGCAGTCGAAGAGGAGGAGGATTTTGAAAGGAGTCCAAGCGACCAGAGAAACAATGAACAATGAACCCTGAAAGGAGGACTGAACACAGAGAACAGTAAAGCCAAGCAGAGGAGACAGAGGGCCGAGTTGACCATAGGCAGCGTCGAGCTCCAGAGAGCTTGAAGATTCAAGCCTTCCCATAGAAGAATCTGTCCGGACTGAGCATCACATTTGGCTCTTTCCACTGTAGACCAAGGGCCACAGAGCTGGTAGGAAGAAAAAGAATATGTGAACTCTAAGTGGCTTGGGGAATCCAAGAACCACCCTACCTAGCAAAATCTGCTTCAAGAGAACTCATTTTGAGTCCCTATATTGTAATTTCTCTGCTGTAAGACACAAGAAAACAAGGCCACCACTGAAGCTGGACCGGAGACGTAGCCTTGGAGAATAGGGTGAACTCCTTATTAAAAAACTGTTTGTGTCTTTGTGTTGCTTACTGCATTTCTCTGTTGTTTTTCCATTTAAATGTTTGTGTATCGGCAATTTGATCAATCCGTTGCTTGAATAACACAGAACACACACCAGCACATGAGTCTGTAATACCTTTTGTTTAACAAATCTTCAACTGAGGTCACTCATAGGGTGATTATCAAATCATTCCCATAATCCAAAAATATTTTTTTTGGCAAAATTGTGGTTTTTTGTTATTTAAAATGTGTTTTTGAATCCATAAATGGATTCAATGCTCTAAAAACTCTTGGATCACTCAAACAATGTAGATTTCACATTTATCAAATTTGGTTTCATTAAATCACTAACAACTTTCACGTAAAATGTGCTCGAAAAAAGAGCCAAAATGTAAAATATTTAGACTACAACTCATAGTAAAAATTACTTGCCTATGCAACATTTACGGTTACAATGAGTGATCTATAAGTCATTAGATTTGAAAGCAATTCAAATCCAATAACCTATATACAAGCTACCATAAAGTTAAATACTATGAAAAGATAGTGAAAACTAGACAATTAATATATATATTTTTAAATTGATAATCTTGAAATTTCACTATAATGAACCACATTAGATAGTTTAAAACGCCAACAAAAAAATGATTATGTGATTAATGGAGATTCGAGAAAACATTTTCAGAAACTTATATACAACCCACCACCCCCAAGAAAACATTTTCAGAAACTTATATACAACCCACCACCCCCATTAAATACTTCATAACTTTGATTATTATTATTTTTATCCAATTTTAAGGCCACAACCAAGCCATACATCAAATTGGTGTATGAGACCCCCTTGTTTGTAGGATAAGGGATCCACCTCCGTGCCCCATTAAATACTTCATAACTTTGATTATTATTATTCTTATTCAATTTTAAGGTCACAACCAAGCCATACACCAAATTGGTGTATAAGACCCCCTTGTTTGTGGGACAACAGACCCACCTCAGTGTAGCTATATGACTACTAACGCTACAAAAGCATACATACTCTACCCCCTCTGTTTTGGACCTATAACTTCTGGGGAGAAAACACATGCTCTTAACCATTAAACCCACTCAAAGTGTATTAATAAACACCAACCCACTATACTCTTAAATACTTTAATCGATAAACACTATACCAACATTAACAAGCACTATGTTGCTATGCAACTTGGTAAACAAACACAGCCGACACCAAAGATCGTACCGTTTAAGCGGTGAAAAGCAAAAAGCCGACACCAATAAAACGCCACTAGTTTAGCTTCATAGGGGTTGGTTTTTTCGATAATCATTGAGGGAATGAAGTAACTATCTTGATACCCATGAAATGAACTGAAACTTCAAGGATTTTTAGTGGAAGTGTTTCCACTCAGTGGCGGGGAAGTCGCTCGGTATAAGTGGAAGTGGTAGCGGAAAGAGGAATGCTCAATTGTTTCAACGGAAGCATAGAAAGCGGGGAGAGCAAACAGAGAAAAACAAAGGGAGAACAGAATTGATTTGGAATTGAAATTGGGTGAAGATGGATTGGGAAGAAAGCACGGAGGGGAACGTTGTGGGTGAGAGTAACAAGAAGAGTGTAATCATCAGCGAGCAGATGGACGTGGAGGCTTATGGCTCTCTGTACAGCGGGAGGACAAAGATAACGCATTTAATCTTCATCGCTGACCACTGCGGCAATGAGAGCATGAGGATGGAGGCCCTGCGGATGGCCTACGATGAGATCAAGAAGGGCGACAACACCCAACTCTTCAAAGAGGTCGCCCACAAGATCGGTGGGAAGTTGGGTTCTGATTATTCCCTCGACCAAGACTGGATTGACTCAGTCGAACGCCGGGCTGAACAGCGTAAAGACAAGCTCGAAAATGAGCTAAATGGCTACAAGGTAATACCTTTTTATTCATATTTATTTATGTTTAGATGCTTCCTGTTATCGCTTTGTGGCAAGGGTGTCCTTCCCCAGCGGTACAATTTGAAAATGCAATGTAGCAGGCTTCTATTTATATTCAGGCATGCTTTTCCCACCCCAATCAGATGATATTGCAATGCAATGTTGCAGGCTTCTATTCTATCAAAGTCGAAGTTGGCCAAAACTTGCACCTAACCTCAAACCCCAAAACTGCTTGAAACGACCCCAAATCTGGAAGGGATCTAAAAAACCCAGCTTTACCATCTAATCAAGCCCTTGGTTTTTTTTTTTTTTTTTTAATAAAAGTAAGGTAAACCTTCATTGGGCTCAAATTGGAAGTATGACGGGTAAACATTCTGCAAAAATCGCCCATGCACCTTGCAATCATCCAATCATCCCTGTTGGAGACATGCCATTTTGGGTATACAATGGATTATTATTCTGCTAAAATCCCCCACTCACCCTGTCATAGTCTCTTTTGCAGACATTCCATTTTGGGTCTAATGAGACCGTGTAGGCAGCTTAAAACCCTTCCCAACGGAATCCTACATGCTTAATTACGGCGTTAATAATATTTTTTCTCCTTCCTCCAGTTGTCAGAGCTCAATAATGCCTTTCTACAGTTACTCAGGGTTGCTGTTGTTGTATATGTGTGCTGCAGACAAATCTAATAAAGGAAAGCATTCGAATGGGATACAATGATTTCGGGGACTTCTACTATGCACATGGGTTGCTTGCAGACGCCTTCAAGAATTATGTCCGAACGCGTGACTACTGCACCACTTCGAAGCACATTATCCAAATGTGTTTGAATGTGATTCTGGTCAGCATTGAGATGGGTCAATTCATGCACGTTTCCAGTTATGTGACCAAGGCTGAACAAACCCCTGATGTCCAGGATCAACCGGTTGTGGTTGCCAAGCTAAAATGTGCTGCAGGTCTAGCTCACCTCGAAAGCAAGAAATACAAGCTAGCTGCTCGCAAGGTTTGATCTCATTCCATTTCTTCTTCATGATTCTTTGTTCCTCTTAAACAAATATCTTGCATGAAATTTTATATTTACCGTCAATCAAGGTTCTAAAGTAAATGAATCCCAATGACAACAAAGGAATCCTGCGTAGACTGCATTGAAGTTTCTGAGTTCTTCTCCCCATCCCTTGAAATGTGCATCTATTTATTGTTTCACTTTCTCTCTGTGGCTTTTATTTCGAGGTCAATTTGGCATCATATGAAGACCAAAATGTTTTCTCTCTACATTCTACAGAGATGAACAACATCAGTGTCGCCTTGTAAATTTCTGGCGCAATTTTTGGGAAACTTCAAATCTATGGTTTTCTACTTTATCTTTCATGTTCATCCTTTACTTAAATTTTTAGCATTACCATTAATTGACTCAGGATGTTTGAGAGTGGTTCTGACCTCATTGGATTCATTGGATTAAATATGGAGAATGTAGAATTTTAGATTCCACTCAAAATCCAGCCGATAATAGTTTTCAGGATTTTGGGGGTTGCAATGTTTCCATTTGATTATATCATGGATGAGGGTATGGAACTAGCATTTAATCAAGAGCACCAAGCACTATGTGCCTGGATGTTGGGCAATGATTATTGAAGTTCTCTGTCGTGACCCTGGTAAAATTTCACCTATCGTTCAAACAAAATCTCGACTTGACATGTTAAGATTTAAATTTTTTCTATCTTATTTTAATGCTTAGAGGGTGATATTGATGATGAGGATTACAATATACACAATGATTTTGATGATATGTAGGTGTTTGTTCTATAATAATGAATGACGAATTGAAAATAATATATACAACTAAGTCATTGGATTCGTCCTAAACCCCCTACGAATCCCGAATCTAGCAAATCTGACACGATTCGGTCCGGATTCGTGTCCAAATTATATGACACGTCGTGTCCGTTTCCGACACGTCGAATCCGAGGTCGTGTCACAATTTTCAAAAGCGTGTCGCGATTTTGGGACACGTGTCCTGTTTCCAGGACTCGCTAAGCTCAGTGCGGGAAAGAAAAGGGCATGTTTGCTCATTAATATTTTCATTTGGCAAGTGATTTGTGCTGTTGGCAAGTGATTTGCGCTGTTGCAGCAAGGAGTAGAGCATTTTGGCAGCTTCATGATCAAGTCTAGGCCCTAGTATTGATACGCTATTCATGGTAATGTTAAATTCTTAAAGTAAAAGTGACATTCTCCTTAATCTTCATTTTCATCCTTTTACTTAAATTTTTAACATTACCATGAAATGACTCAGGATGTTTGAGAGTGGTTCCGGCCTCATTGGATTTCATATGGAGAAAGTAGAATTTTAGATTTCATTCAAAATCCAGCAGACTTATCAGTTTTTCAGGATTTTAGGATTGGGGGATTGCAATGTTTCCATTGAATTTTGTCATGTATTAGGGTATGGAACTCGTATTTAATCAAGAGCACCAAACCAAGAGCTTCTAAATATGTCGCTCCCGCTCCCCGCTTTCGCTCTTGCTCCCAAGTAACACTGTTCCTGATGATATGGGTCTGGACAACAGTGTTGAGTTGGCATTGGCCAACATGGATCTCAATGATCCAGTGCTAGAGCCTGTTAGATTTGATGTCTTAGAAGGGTCAACCTCCACACCAGCAGATGTAGAGGGGACTATGGATACAGGGGAGGAGGATGATGCAGAGGAGAGCAGTGGGGACCATGATGATGGGGACAGTGATGCTAATTCTGACGCTGATTGATGCCTTGAGGCTTGTATACCTGTAGTTGTTTTATATTTTCTATTTCTATTTGCCATTGGCATTGCACCAACACTACCTATGTAACACATTTTGATTTGATGACTTAATGAGAAAACTATAATTGTCAGTGTGTTTATCCTACTATCTTGTAGTTGTAAGTTGTCTTTCAGTTATGAAATATGATTCATGATTTAAATTTTTAATAGATTTATCATTTATGTGACCTGTACCACTGACATTTATTTGAATTTTGTATATACTCTGCATACTAATAGCTATAGATGAAGATCTAAGTTTGAAATCAATAAATTTGTATCATTAATTAAAGTTTGTGTAAGAAATATGATAATATCTAATTTTTAATATATATATATATTATATAATATTATTAATAAAATAATATATAACGTGTCCTAACGTGTCTGGCGTGTCCGAATCCGACACCACGAATCTCGAATCCTACGTGTCCCGAATCCCCGTGTCAGGTGACTTAGATTTTCTGGTATTTGGATACGAGATTTTTAGTCTACATTATCTATACCGTTCATTATTTAACATTACCTTCTTTGCCATTGTTCCTTCATATTTTGAAGTGATCAGTGAAGGTTTATTGATGCTAGTAAATCTTATTCATTACCTGAAAAAAACGTTAATATTTGCTAATGGACTTATAATGTTGTTTTGCATGTAATGAGATGGATTTATCAATTTATGTTTGCCTCTTTGTTTTCATTTTTCAAATCGTTTACGGTCTTAATAAATAGATTCATCAATTAGCTTGGTCACAGGCCTAATGATGTGGATCTTTTTAGTTTTTGCCCGTTCATCTTTCAACCACATAGACCGTGGGTGTTTTCTGTTCAGATTGATCACGGGCATGATAAATAGATTCATCCTTTAGCGTGGGTACATGCTTAATAATGTGTATTTTTTCAGTTTTTACTTTTCATCTTTCAGCCATAAAGATTGTGGGAGATAATTTTGTGGTTAGTGTGTATTTTTTTTCAGTTTTGACTTTCCATCTTTCAGCCATAAAGATTGTGGGAGATTGTTTTGTGGTTATTACGCGATTTTTCTTTGCAGGGAAGGGAATTAGAAGAAAGCGAATAATGTTGATCTTTTTAGTTTTACCGGTTATCTTTCAACCATATTGATCGTGGGTGTTTTCTTATCAGATTGGTCATGGATTTAATAAATAGATTCAGCAGTTAGCTTGGATACAAGTCTAACGATGTGGACTTCTTTAGTTTTGCCTTTTCACCTTTCATCCATAAAGATTGTGGGAGTTTGTTTTGCGGTTCTTATATAATATTTATCGCAGGGAATGGATTTAGAAGAAAGCAACTTAGCAAAAATTTGTTTAAAGTTTTGTTGGATTATATAATATTTTTTTCATGAAATATATATTCTGGGGAAATTTGCTGGGCATTCTTCTTATTTAATCAGCGTAACCCAGATTTTGTGGAAGCTCAAGACTTTTGTCAATATCGAGTTCAAAACTATTGTAACAATATACTCATTACGATGCAGAAATTAAATCTGGGCTAGGAAGATAACAAATATTCTTCCAAATTACCCAATTTAAACCCACTTGACCTGTAAAAATATATTTGTTTATTATTTACATGTAGATTAAAGTTTACCCAAACTAGATCCAGTTGACTTGTAAGAATATTTTTGTTTATTATTTACATGCAGGTTAAAGTTTACGTGTTAATTTATTTTATTTCTTTTGAATTTTTCCATGTAAATGATTTCACTATGGGAATGATTCCCAGGTAAATGATCTGTGTTAAAATTTTATTCTGTATTTTGTAATTGCTAATTTTACTTTTTTATCTACGAGTTTTTCACAGCGATGACAAAAGCAAAAATTAGTGTGGGAAACAAGCCGTTCTAATATGTTCCGGAATCTCAGATACGCTTTTGAAATCCACCAGCTGGAGAAGGAGATGCAGGGCTTCCCTCGGTACCAGATGCCTTCCCAATTCTTTCTCAAGGTGAAGAATCTCATATCGGAGTTCCAAGTGTCTTCGCCATATGTACGAGTTGGGGGCAGTGGATAAGAGAAAGATGAAAGAAACAATCGTGCTCCAGCTCACCAATGATCCCCATGAGAATGCCATGATGCTACCACAAATAGGTCCAGATCGTATGCTTGATGGAGCTTTTGATGAAGCTCCTACTTGTAATTTTATTGGCTTAGGTAAGTCTGATTTTGTAGTAAGGATAACTTTTTATAAATGTGGAACTTGCCTGGTTCATGTTTCTTATTATATATGTGTAGCTGTTAGATATTTATTTGCTTGTTACTTTCCAAGTAATGAAGAAACATTGATTATGTTAGAGCTCAATGTTCAGGCATGATTTTGTGTTATCAATTCTAAAACATATTGAATATAGGAAGGGCCACCTGGAAGTCATTGCCCTTGATGCTTGGGAATCGGGATGTTATACAACGTCTACCAAATTGCCAGTCAATAGTTCAAGATGTAGCTGATTTGGATCTGCGTGACTGCGAGGCAACTATTTTGGCTGTTTTTTATAATTTTCTTTATATGTCGAGTGTATGGAGTACTGATGCAAAGCTTCTCAACCTTTTATTTCATCTCTGAACTTGGTTCTTCTCATTGTGAGCCCATCGTTGATTACAAACTACAGTTGGTGTTCCAAAGCAGCTACCTATAACTGGGGACCCTGCTTCAATTTCTAGTGGTGTTCCTAAAGCAGGGCTAAGGCCACCACTAGGTAAGTTGTTTACTTATATGGAGAAATAGCCAACGATTTTGAAATTCATGGTAGTATATTCTCTTAGTACTGTAAGGCTCGTGTAAATTATAGGATTCGTGACATACATTTTGATATTGCTATATTGTTTGAAGTTGCGAAGCCATGGTGTATTGAGGCCACATACCTTGTCATTAACTTATGATCAGTTCAGCCTATCAGAACTTGCAGTGCGAAATCCAGTAGCAACTAGTTTTTTTGATCAAGCAATCTACCTTGGTTGTAGGTGATGTGTTTTTCAGGGTTTACAATGTAGCGGACACTATTAAAGTAGTTGGACGGTTCTCTTTACCTGATGTGGATGAAAGTAAATGCTTGGGCAATGGGGTGATTCTTTTCTGATTATTTCAAGGATGAATGCATTTAAAAGAGGGGAGTATCAGAGAAAACAGAAAGTGTCGTTTAGAGGGTTTTACAATCTTGGAGTGGCCAAAACCACCATCCTACCATGGTGAACGCATTAAAACCATGCACTCTAACTAATAATATGGATACCCAATTTGCTTTTATGCTCGTCCACTATCAAATCCTGTATTCACAGCTCCTCTTCCATTGAGGAAGGAAAAACCACTTAAGACAACTCGAAAACCGCATAATGCTTCGAGTGGAGATCAGATATGCAGATACACAACTACAAAAAACCAAGCAGTTATAGGTTTCAGTGCTTGCTTTTGCCCCTGGAGGTGGTTTTGGTCCCTCACATCTTGGTATTTCACGAGGACAATGAAAAACCAAAATTTGTATTCCACTAGTCATCACATGATCTCGTTCAAGTCTCATGTTCTATTCCTTCTGTGCCTGTTTTTTTTACTTAATTATTATTTCATTGAAAATTGCTTTCACCAATTTTGGCTTAGGTTTAGGATCCCTTTCATTATGCTACTTAGGAGTTTGAGCTGGGCTAGAGTGGAGTTGCCTGGTTTTTAACTTTTTTCGGTCAAGCTATTGGTTGCATTCGCATTCTTGCGTCATAAGAAACATAGGAGAAGAATTAAGAGAAATCCTTTGTGAGTGGACCATTCTTGGTATAGAAATTTATCCTTTTCTGGTTTGATGATCAGTTGGATTAATTCTTCCAATTGCCTTTTCTGGAGTGTTTTAAACGTAGTTAAAGTAGGCTTCCCATCAGTATTATCCAAAGATCAATTAAGTTTTAAGAAAATATGTTAAAATAGAGAACATGAATGTCATTCCCCTGAGTCAATTTCTAGATGATGGTATAGAACTCTATGATGTATACCATTGAGCAGACCAATCATTTTTCTAGCCATTTTCTTCAAAGTGACATGAACGTTAGCTGTATTTGACCTAGACAACATGTGCTAGCCTTATTTTTTAAGTTTTGTCATCTATTTTAATATCTTTTGACCTTTTGAAATTTACCTTGTGTGCTTTTTAAGAGCTGGAATCTTGTTACTCTACACTCTTTTAGATCCAATCTATGCTTTCCAATGCCCAACTGTTTTATGTTTGGCATTTGCAATTTTAGTTGTGTATGAATTGATAAAGCTATGTTGTAGTGTCTTCTGTTTTGTCGTTGACCAAGTGCATTAGTTTAAGCTACCGTTTAGACTTCAAGCGACTAGAGTCCTCAAAATTGGATCTCAGTCACAAGTCCCTTTAATTTTTTTGTTAATGATACTCTATGGTCTGTCAATGCTTTTGTTAGATGTACGGAAGGACAGATTTTTTTTTTTTTTTTTTTTTTTTTTTTTTTTTTTTTAATCTCTTTAACGAAGGTACCTGGTTGTAAAATTTGAGTTGTAAATTTTAATCTTTCTTGAATGTAGTAAAGAAGGCTATTCTGGATACCAAAATGGAGGAACCTGGGTAGGGGAGAATTTTGCAGAGAATCCATGGTTTATAATGCAGAACTTTGCCGGCATTGGTAGAAAGCACAGTAGCTAGTAGCAACATTCATATATCAATTGGAATTGGAACATGAAAAAAATACATGTAACCAAAAATCCAGTGGTTCTAATACAAAAGTATACATTTCATAGATAAGAAAGTTTTGCATTTTATTCCAAATTTAAGAGGAATTTGAGCCTCAACGATGCCTAATTAATCAGAAAAAATAATTTCCTTAAAAATTTTGCCATGAATTTATAATTATACATGTAGTCAATATATTTTTAAATATTCTTGAGGTTTTTGGTTGTTATTTTTGGGTTTATGAGTCCATCTGGATCATGATTATGTTATCAGATGCAATCAATCAAAAGTAAGTTGCTTATATGGTATTCGTGATTATGGAAAGATTCGTTTAATTTTGTACTAGCGCTGAATTTCTGTAGAGAAAAGGCCAATATGGCCGAATCTTTCTACTATGGTATAAAGGTGTATGGCATGAAGGTAAAGAAAGAGGTATTTGAGTGTATACATTTAACATGGAGTGGTGAGAATGAGCATTGGTATTGTGGTGTACTACAGACTCTTGGTGCACATAATTAACCATGGGTGAGCCATATGAAATTCTTGCCTGTGGTGGATGCAAGGAAATGTTCAATCAAGATAGATACTAGCAAAATGCATGTTCGGTAATGTATGTGTGGGGGTCAAATTTGTCTTCAAATATGATCTTTTTCAAAATGCTTTGCATGTATTTGCTTGCTAATGACATTTTGTGATTAATGTTTGAGGATTAAATTCCTTTTTTTTGGTTATAAAAGAGGTTTCTTAACAATTTAGTAATACACACGAATTTTTCTATGGTTCTTGTTGTATTCAGGAAGCAAAGTATTTGAAGTGCTACTAGTTGATGAAAGGATTAACAAAGTTATTGCAGCTGCCAAAGAAAGCAGCCATTGCAACCAGAGTTGCAACAATGAAGTTATTCAAAAAAATAATGCATAGATGTCCTCTCGTGGATGTATGAATGTTTTTTTTGCGAGCACTGCTTCTGGGTTGAATTTTTTAACATAGTAAAGGAGCCAAGATTTTGGGTTGTTAACTTTGATGCAGCTCTATTCTTATAAACGATAAGAATCATCTGCTGACTGCTGGGGTTTCCATAAGACTGGGGAACCAATACATCTTTATCAAATGGTAGAGTCGTTTCGAAGCTTCATTCTACACAAAAACATCTTTATCGAAGCAAAGACTTGCTTTGACATATTTATAGAAGCAACGACTTCAAGTGAATACTTGGGTCTTATTTTTGAGTTTTGTAGATGAAACATGCATGCACCTTTCGTTCCTAGTGAATATTGTTGGGAATCCAGATTTCTCTTAACTGGTGTATTTGCACACTTCTCCGGTATGGTAAAGTGGGGCTTAATCGGTGGATAGGCAAAAAGCTTGCCACCTGCCAAACCAGAGACCTTGTTCAATGCACAGGCTATTTCAATGATTTATGTATAAACAAATAATTACTAGATATGTATATGTATAGCATTAGCTCAAAGTACCTTATTATGTTTGTGATCTGTTTAATATAAATATTCTCACATTGTAAATCCATTGATGATATGCTTATTGGTGAATATGCTTTTGCACATTGTAAACGCGCTACCAAAGAAAATGTGTTTTTGTTAATTAGCTAAATAACACATTAGAGTGTTAGCTGATGTGATTGATTTGTGTGTAACAAGATACTGTATATGTACTTATCGTATCTATTATAAAAGAAGTGTACATCAACCACTTTGGTTGCATTGATTAGTTGTACATTTAACAATGAATTAACGATTTTGCCAATATCATTGTTAACCTGAATAGGGAGAAGAATTACGGTAGTAACGATTACAATTTATCAATGTCATCCAATTAAGTAGTACAAAGATGGTTATGTTTAATTTACATGGGTGTGTTTGTGCATTTCATTAAGAATATTTCAAGATAACAATTACAAAAATGATGTCATTAAACTCGGTGGGAAGATATGTTATTTCAAAATATTGTGTACTTGGAAATGGAGAAATCTCTAGTAATAAGTGTAATGTAGCATGTCTGGTGAGAAGTAACATTTATTTATGCTTGCCAAACATTTTAATTGGAAACATAGCATGTCTGGTGAGAAGTAACATTTATTTATGCTTGCCAAACATTTTAATTGGAAACATGTCTTGTGAGAAGTAACATTTATTTATGTTTGCCAAACATTTTAATTGGAAACATGAGCTTCTTCAAAATGCAGCTTGTTCGAAAAACTGTGAAATGTCTATCATGTCATGTGAGAAGCATGTTTCATTAATTGAGTGCATATTTTAACCATGATGTAAAGTTTAATGAAGGGGGTGGAGGCCTAGGTGCCTTGAATGATACTTTGATAGATGTAAATGGTGAAATGTCTATCATGTCATGTGAGAAGCATGTTTCATTAATTGAGTGCATATTTTAACCATGATGTAAAGTTTAATGAAGGGGGTGGAGGCCTAGGTGCTTTGAATGTATACTTTGATAGATGTCATCCTTAATTGCTTTGTTGATCTATCTTTTAGTGTGGAAGGAGATAACCGTGAGCATCCAAAGAGTAACTCAGTGAGGGAGATGCTCTATAGAAATGTCAATGAACTAGACAAACATATTTTGTGAAAGAAGAAAATAGTTGAATATTTTTTCTAGCCTTGTGGTTGGCCCCAAATCCAAGTTGGACAATGTCTCAACAACCACCTTTTTTTAGCTAGATCATATATTGGATTGTGATGGACATTGCCCTCTCAACATGTGCCCAATCTACAAAGGACAAGGTGGTTCCCGAACCTTGGCTCTATAAGGAAATGTGGGTTTAATGATGGTGTCAAAAGGTACATCTTCATAGGGATGGCTTGAAAATACAAGTGGCAACACTGGCACTTGAGCGAGGTAAAGGAAACATACCTATTGTAGCGCTGAGGTTGGAAAGGGAGCCTTTGGGTGAAATGAGGGCATGGGAATGTTGCCCTTCTGGAAGTTATTTTTTTTCAGAAGTTTTTGAAAGTGTTGAAAGTCATAACTGTAGTTTGATTGAGGTTGGCCATCATTGGCTTAGGAAATTGGAAAAAGTATCCAACTACCTTTGAAGGCCCTCCAAGGAAAGAAGACAAAAAGACAAAGTTGTTAGACAAAAAGGACAAAGTTGTTTGCAGGCACAAGTATGACTGTCAAGATGTGATGTATGATGCAATTGTCCTCTGCATGAGTGTTTTTCATCAGAAACTTCTCTATGTTACCAATGTAGATTCCAAATGATGAGGGAGAGGTGGCAATCTTGTTTGATCCCAATGGTCTTGCCAATGAATCAGAGTCTTGTTGTATGTGGAGTTGTCTTACGATGTCTATTAGAGCCTCAAGATCATTGGATTTGGGGAGTTGGGGAGATCAATGTCTTGAATAGGTACGTCTTTTTAAAGTTTGTGAAATAGTGGAATATATCAAAACACTATTTCCTAGTGTCCAAAGTAATATCTAGAACGCATGTTGAGTGTGAAAATGTGCTTTGTCATTTAGTCATTGTTCCAAAAACTTGCTTGCCCTACAACCTTGAGTTTGTTTCCCATGAAATAATCTAGGGCTTACATATTTAGAATTGTGGCATAGTTGGAAAAATGTGTCCAATCATGATGGCTTTATAGTTGTGACTATGTTGGGGGGATCTTGAACAAACCCCCTCATTGTAGAGATCAACAATCTACGATGTAGGAGAATCCAAACCATGTTTGATAGAGTGGGGCATGATTTTGGATGCTATGTGGGCATGCAAGGGGTAATCTTGGCAGGTGATAATGTGAACAATACAAACTAACACAAAATCCAATCAAATGAGAACTGTATTGAGTTCTCACTTTTTAGTAGTAGTAAAGAATCATCCAATTTTGGTAAGCGTTGATTTAGAATACATCTTTTTTTGGAGCATATTTTTGACATTTTAAATTTTTGTATGTATCAAGTATGGACATTTTTTTAAAATGTTAGTGATTTCACGCTGATTTTGAATAGTGTTGATGTAGCATCAACCCTTTTTTAAGGGGGCTTTAAACACTTAATTTTTCTAATGTATTAAGCGTGGATAATTATTTTTTAAATATAACCATTTTTGATGTAGTCACCTTCTTCTTCTTCTTCCGTGGTATATTTATTTTTAAGTGTTTTTCAGGTTTGTGTTTTTTTTTTTTTTTTTTTTTGGTTGAAATGGATATTTTTTTGCATAGTTAAAAAAAACAACGATATTTTAAAGTTATGATTTTCTATATATTTATGTATGGTTGATTAATATTTCAATGTACATCAAATAATTGTCACTAAAAAACAATAATTTTCAATATTCTACCAAAAGATACTATTTTGAATATAATAAAAAAATACACATTTTGAGACTTATCAAATAAATGATTTTTATGGGAAAATCTTA
>APFE030206086.1:172737-185145 GCA_000404065.3 Pinus taeda | reverse complement strand
ATTTTTTGTAACCACAAATTTTTTTTATTTGATTTTTTTGGGTCAATTATATATATATATATATATATAATTTATTTATTGCTGTAGGTGTGGTCTTATTAAATTTATTTATTGCTATAGGTGTGGTCTTGGTGTACGACTAGCAATCCGATCTTAATATGTATCTATGTGATAGTTGATTTTTTAATTTTTGTTAGAATAAATCAAATTCACTTTGTTAATTTGATAGTTGATTTTTAAGTTTTCGTTGCAATGTGCCAAATTGTTTTAGGCTAAGATTTTAAAAGAATTATATTTTTATCATTTGGTATAATGATTTTTTATTTAGATATTTATTTTTAAGATTTAATTTAGTCATGATATTTGATCTCGAAATATGTTGAAAATCTAAGGTTTGTTATAATTATGATATTTGTGTTTGATTCCAAGGCTGAAAAATGTTAAATTTTAAGCTTTTTTTGGAGTCATGATATTTTATCTTTAATGCTATGGTTGAAAAATGTCAATATTTTAACTTTTTTTAGTCATGATATTTATTCTAACCCTCTGGTCGAAAATTTGTTGGAATTTTTAGGTTTTTTTGAAGTAGTGATATTTTATCTCCAACTTATTATTGAAAACTATTCGAATTTTAATCGTTTTTGGAATCATGATATTTGATTTTTAACACTATCACTTGAAAATGCCGGAATTTTATCCGGCATCAACATTTTTTAATTTCATGTTGTTTTTTCAAGTTTAATGCACAAAATTTTTAGTTTTTAATGCTATTGTTAAAAAACAATTTAACAAAAAAAAGTGTTGATGAAACAAGTTGTATGTGTTTTTTCATGTTTTTTGCACAAAAAAATGGTTTTTGTTGTCATTTTAAAATGTTGAAAATTTACCTTGAAAACCAATTGTTGACGCAACTTCAAGTTGCATGTGTTTCTTTATATTTTTTGTGCAAAAGAATTTCGGTTCCATTTTTAAAAAATATTGAAAAATTACCTCCTTTTTTATGCAACATCAAGTTGCATGTGCTTTTTCATGTTTTTTTTGTGCAAAAGATTTTGGTTTTTACTATTATTTTTAAAAAATGTTGAAAATCAAGTGTTTATGTAACATCAACACTTTTCTCTTTTTGAGACTGTTTTTTCATGTTTTTGGGCTAGGGTTCTTGTTTTGAGAGACTAGTTCTTGTTTGATTGGATCTGATGTTAAGCAAGTTGGGAAAATAAAAGCTTGAAAATGATAATAAATGACAAGAACAAAATTACATAAGGTGAAGCACCCAACCCTCTATTTCTTCAAAAGGTAGAAGTATAAATCTAGGATGCCTATAATATTGTTATTAAAAAAAGCATCCATAATTGTATAAAGAAAATATTAGATGGAGGTTGAAAAACTATTTTGTAAAAACTATAGATAATCATTTACTAAAAGTGTGAATTTAATCATTGTTTGGCTATATGGTATTAGTTTGTCTTAAGCTCCTCTTAATGATAGACAATATCTTGAATTTTGGAAGATTGACTTCAAGGTGATTCATATTCCAAAAGCTCTAAGGCATAAAAGAGGAGTTAGAAATTAATTAGTTAGACATTGTTTGTATTCTTGTTATTATTGCTGTGATGATTGAGCAAGAATGTCTTGTACATCTTAACCCAACCTAAGTAAGTAACCTAAATGAAGTACTTATTCTTTTGGCCTTGTTTGATTCAAGATTAGTTTAAAATATCATAGAAACTTATTTATTTTTCTAATGGTAGCGAATATCAATTAGTTGGAAAGTTGGTTCTTTTAAAGCCGGATTAACATGCATGTAGGGGAGGAAAGAATCATATATTATTAATTAGAAGTCCAATCAAGAAAACAATAAGAGGAACCTTTACATGTCATCATTGACAATAACACCCCATTCTTTGTCATAATAAGACACTATTTAAGCTAGACTTGCAAAATCCAAAGAAAACAAGATGACAAAAAAAATAGAAAAACAACTAAAATTGTTTTTATTTCCTTCAATCTTGCACTAAGTCTTTACTGATATCTATTTTTACTATGTATTTGTAAACTAAATGTGTCATACATTATAAGATTGCAAATTACCAAAAGTAGAGACAATATAAGTTAGCATGTAAGATTGTTAAAATATCCATTGAACCTTCTTGTATAGTTTTATCCAAATTGCAATGGAAGCTGCAAAGATTGATTACCATAAATTTGATATATGTTGGTCACCAAGAAAGGAGAAAATATAAGATCCTACCGAAAACCTAATCATAAACTATTTAAGGCTTGAGTTGATTAATTGGTTGATGTTGTGGCAATCATGTTACTACCTTGAGTTTCTCTTGGATTTGAGAATGCTTCATTCTTTATGAATGAGGCTGACCGTAATGTGGAAGCTCATATGTTTTCCCTCTCCATCGCTCTCATTTTCCGATACTCAATTGATTGCACTAAGAGACACTCTCCATCCTAGTATGTTAGAGATGTTGTAATGTAATGTAATGTCTTGTGAAAAGTTTGACTCGGTCAAAATAAAATAAAAATAAAAATAAAAATAATCATATGTTAAATAAAAATAACTTCAAGCTAAAATAATAAAAATAAAAATTGTATGTTATTATTATTATTTTAATTAAATTTTGTTGGGTCATTAAGGTAAACTTTATTTGGTCAAGTTAACAATGGTTTTTGAGCTCTAGGTTTATGAGAACCCATGGTATTCATGTGGAAAATTAAACCAACCTAGATCCATCTTAACTCTAGATTTACCAAGCATCGAGAGGGATCAAATCTATTTTTCTTAGATTTGAGAATGCTTTTTATCTATGAACGAAGCTGACCATGAGGTGGAAGATCATATGCTTGCCCTCTTCATCACTCTCATTTTCCCAGACTCAACTTAGTAAACAACCCACACACACATCAAGTGGCAAAGAGGAAAAATAAAAACAAAAAAACATCATATATAATAGTGTTAAAGATAACATAAAAAAACATGAAGCATATGCCAAAATATTTCAATCATGTGTTTGTCAACTATGTTATTTCCTTCTAGTTTTTTGTTGTTGTTGTTGTTAAATTTACTTGGAGATACACAATTTTGATGTTGGTATCTCCTTTTGATTTTTCCTAAGCCCTCTCTTGGTAAATACAACATGGACAACTTAAAAGGAGGAGAGGACGTTGTTATGGATCTTCTTCCTTGGAGATTGTTTAACTTTACTTGGCAAGCATGATAGTTGTTATGAGTCCCTTTATGAGGTACTTTGGTAGTATTGGAACGAGAACGATTATGTTTTTGTGCACAAGTATGAGTCATCTAATCTGCTGGAGGGCACAAATCTGGGATTTTAAAAGATTGGAATTTGGTTATTGCAGATAGAGGTATCATATTATGAGGCTTGTTGATGTGGGTAAGCATTTGGGTTTTTAGGCTTGAGTACTTGTCTTCCCATGTTGTTGGGTACTGAACATCGGTCCAATCAAAGGTCAGGGGTTGGACTTGTTGGGATTTATCTTTTTCTACCATGCTATGTAGGCGCAAGGTAGTTTGGACAAATTTTCGTAGAGGGGGAAGAGTATTGTTTCTGAACAAAATAATAAACATTGGTTTGTTGATTTTTCTAAATGCAATAGAGATTAGCACAATATTTTTGAAATAATGATAATTACTTTTGATGTTGATCTTCTTTTAAATTATTCCAATATATCATTCAACATTTAAACTTAAGAAATTCAACCATACAAGAGTAATAGAACAATTGATATCACAATGCACAAAGAGAAGACAAGATTTACCCTAGGAAAACCTAACAACCTTTTCAATAGAGAAATTATTTTGTTCAACAAAAGACACACCTAAACCAATGGTCAAACTTGGTAAATCCCTCCAAGTCAATTTTCCCAGTCTGATCTAGCACTCCGCTCTGCCTGATCTGACCTAGAATTTCGACCCCATGCAACAACCTGTAATGCTAGAATGTTGACCCCTGCAATTGATCTGCCCAGAAAAATTGCAAATTGGAAAAGAGAGAAATTATTCACACGTGCGAGCTTTTGAGAGAGAGAGAGAGAGAGAGAGAGAGAGAGAGAGAGATAATTCACCTTATTTTTCATCCTCCTTGTCCTTCTTAATCTTCACTAAGATGCCCATAAACTGTCTTCTTGAGGAAATGTGAATTGGAGGTGAGAGAATGAGGTTGAGATACCTTTATATAGTGATCTACTGGGTCAAATGGGTGTGTCCTTTTCCATGGGCTGACTTGACAAGTTGGAGTCAAAAATTTCAATTTTTCTTCTTTTAAAAGTCACAATGGGACTTTGACTCAAAATATATTTTTTTTGCCTCTAGAATGTAATTATGCTTTACAATAGTCAATATAAATACATCAAGTGGCCAAATATACATTATGAAGACCGAAGATAGTTACAAAATTCAACATGATTTTAACTTGATGATGTGGGGATTTATAGACGTGTCAAATCCAACACATAGAGTAAAATATTTTAGTTGACCATAGATATGTGGGTCATTTAAGGCTATTGAGAATTTAGGAAAGATAGTAGCAAAGGTTGGCTTGTCATTGAGAGGTGTAGAGAATCCTCTTATTAAGATCTTCCTTGATTGGAGAATCAATATCAAATGAATGCAAGTTGTTAAATTTCTCAAATTCGTAAGCCTCGTTGACATGACATATTATAGATGATTTGCACAAAGATTTGATACAGATTAAACAAGATGTAGAGCATAGTTACAAAATTCAACATGATTTTAACTTGAGGATGTGGGGATTTATAAACATGTCAAATCCAACACGTAGAATGCAATCTTTTAGCAGATCATAGATATGTGGGTCATCTAAGGCTACTGAGAATTTAGGAAAGATAGTAGGAAAGATTGGCTCATCATTGAGAGGTGTAGAGAATCCTCCTATTAAGATCTTCCTTGCTAAAGAATCAATATCATATGAATGCAAGCTGTTAAATTTCTCAAATTCACAAGCCTCACTGACATGACACATTATAGATGATTTGCGCAAAGATTTGCTACAGATTAAAGAAGATGTAGAATCTGAGAGAAAAGAAATAAAATACACGACAAAGAAAATTGACATATTGTCTCATGTTCTTATAAACACCATATTCTTGAGAACATCTCTTCAAAAGGTTGAAGTAAGATTAGATTTTCTAGACTCTTACATATAAAAATTAAACGAAGTAAAAATGGCAATTAGAAAACCAAAAAGGAACCCTTATGTTTTAGATAAGGATGTCCTTCTAGATGAAACAAAAAGAAACCCTAACAAAAATAGAAAAAACAACTTCATAGGAGTTTTCCAAGTTGAGGATGAAAGATTTGAATGGGATTTTGGGGCCATAGAAGATGTTCTAGACAAAATAAAAAATAAATGCCTGTTATGAAGAAATGGCCACACCCTTTGTAGCCACATATTAAAGAAAATTGTCTGAAAGCATTGACCATAAAAAGTGAGCCATAGTTTGATACTACAATGCAATAACATCCTCTTACTATTCGAAGTAATTCCCATCCTTCGAAATTAACAGGACTAATAAACTCATTTCAGCTATGCTTGACCATCTAGTCATTAAATTTGGATGTCAATTTATAGAAGAAATAAGGTTTTCCATCTAACTATTTGACAATTATGTTACTGCAGAAAAAGGCAGAAGATGCAACCCTCACCCCAAGGTATATGGCTACACGGTTTATAAATGATTTCATAGGACTTGCAACATATTGGTGGCGTTGGTTGTCACAAAGGACAAAAGATGAGTTGATGAATGAACCCAAGGCGAATAAAGTAATAAAACAACCCTCGAGTGCATAGTTTCATGGCCTTGAGACTGATATAGATCATGAGCATCTTCCATCCTTATTTATGAATCAAAGGTGTTGTAATCTTAACTACCATTATCAATATTTTTGTTATATGCAGAAGTTGATAATATAATCAGGAAAAATGAATGATCCTGCATATATAAAATACTATATCAAAAGTTTTCTAGGGGCACTTTCGGATGCAATAGAGCAATATTTTGAAGACAAAGTCATTACCCTAGAAGGCATGTCCATTGCAATAGAAACTCGACACATCAAGATAGTAATCTAGGAGCATTGTCTGGCTTAAAGAGAACAAATATTCTGAAAGGCTTGATAATATGTTTACTTTTTCTCTATGGAAAAACATGGGAAACATGCCTGAATGGGGATGTGGTGCTTATAATAGTGGCCACCAAACTACAAAAAAATGTTTTCCAATGCAACAAAAGAGATAAATACTACACTTTTAGATCTAGGTTTCTCCCTGATAGATATGAAAGAAGGCATAGGAAAAATAAAATGTATCCCAACTAGATTCCATATTTGAAGAAAAGACAAACTCTCCAGAAGAAGTATATTGCTATAACTGCAAAAAACTAAGCCATTGGGATCATCAATGCCCATAGAAGAAATCTAAGCCAAAATTGGCTGCATTATTTGCTAAGTAGATTGAGCTAGAATGAATTATTGTCCCCCCACAGATCAACCAAAAGGAAATATTATTTTTCTTGACCCCTCTGATTTTTTAGAAGAAATTGACCAAATTTCTGATTCTTCTATAGATGAATTTCGTGATCCAAAGCCACTAAATTGGTAGGGTAATAGCCAGTATGATTATTTACCAAAGCAAGAATTTGAATTTTTCATGTACACTATGTAACAACAAAAAGACTATGAACCTAGGATCAAACATATTGACTGAAAGATAAAATAAATCTTTGCATGGAAATATGTAGAGAGAGAAAATCTACAAAAATAAAAAGATGAATTATTGAGACAGTTGGCATCTCCATATCCTTCTCAAAATTCCAGAAAAATGTCCCATAAAGCAACTAGCAGCAAATATAATCCTATATATTTGTATGTGAAACATGATACAAACCATAAATATAAACAAAGCTTCAGAAAATATAAAGAAAGATTCCCGAAGCTGCAAATTAAAGAACAACAAAACATTTTGAAGAAATCAACGAATGCTCTCAAAGAATTGAAGTAAGAGCTCGAAGAAATAGGAGTAGAAAGAAACAATTCTTTAGAGGATGAATTATTAAGAATATTTGAATAATCTCTGCACATATCATATGGCTACATAAAGAAGCCTTCGAGGCAGCAAAATATGAAGGCATTTGAAGAATCTAAAAAAATATGAAGAACACAATGATTCAGATTCAGACGAGCCAGAAGAAAAACGCCAACTAGAGCCTGCTCTGTTTGTTAGAAATTGTAACTAGGTTTGGTATTCATAATGACCTTTGTAATCATGACATTGTATATTTTGTATATAAAGAAAGAAAAATAAATTTATTTTATTTAAAAGCATGGGTTTTATGCTATAGTTTAGGTTAAAAGCATGTTCTTCATTCTTCTAGGTCTTTCTTGGTCAAAGTAGAATATATGTCATGTATTATAATCCTATTTGGACTAATTGTAACAAAGAAAAATATTTATTTTGAGTCAAGAAAAGTCATTTATTCCTCCAAGACTAAGTCGGCCCAGTAAAGGTGAAGTCAACCTAAGAGGGTTATTCGACCCCTCAAGAAGGCTATAAATAAAAGGAGCTTGACTTATTGTTAGCACCATCCAATCACAAGTTTGATACGAAATAACAAAGGAGAAGAAAGAGCTAGAAGGATAATGAAAAGAGGAATAAGTCAAAGTCTCTTGGGTTTATCTCTTTCTAGCCACATGTGTGAAGCTACTAGGGTTTTCTGTGTCGCTGCCCATTGCAGAAGGCCAAATTGCAGGGCGGAAATTCTAGTGCGAAGTTGTAGAAGGTTGAATTTTTTAAGCTTCCTTGAAGGGATATTACTGGGGGGATGACTTGGTGCTTGGGAGGATTCTGGGCTTTGGTCTTTGGGTCTTGGAAGTCTCATTTTGAACAAATTCTATAAGACAAGAAGTATTCTTTTTGGGTTTTCCCCTTGGAGGGGTTTTGCCCCGGCTTGGAGCCGATACATTGTGTACTTTGTCTCTTCGTGATCTTCATTGTTTTGATAATTTCTTGGTGACCAAGACTTAAAGAAGTAATACAAGGCAAACTAACATCGGAAGTAATTATCAAGTAAGGAAGTCAAACATAACATACAAGATTCTTGATTTTCCATCATGGTATCATAGCTAAGGTGTAAGGAGGAGACTAAAGGTCACATCTTAGTTGGAAATATGAGGAAGGGTTTCAAGTTTCTTGGGAACCTCACTATGACTATCAAAGAAAGGATTCTGAAGATTATCTCCAAACTAACAAAAAGAGTTATAGATGGAAGCTTCTTCTCTACTCTCTATGGAACTTTAAAGGATGATTATGTATGGGCTATAGATAGTGGAGCCTCCATACATATGACAGGTGAATGCGGTCAACTTCAGAATGTGTCAAAAGGAACTTCTTCTCATTCAGTCAAACTTTGAGACAAGAAAAGTTATCCAATGAAGGGAATTGGATCTCCCTCGTTGGAGATGCAAACTGGTGGGAGAATTTATCTCAATAATATTATATATGTCCCAAGTTTGAAGAAAAATGTACTCTATTTATTTTCTAGAAGATAAGCATGATAGAATTTCTTTTGTTGATGGCAAAGTTTTGGTTTGGGAAAGGGATTCTAGTATTGATCATGCAAGGATAATTGGGATTCATGAGGGAACTCTATATAGGTTACTTACTCATCTTCCTCAATCCCTAGTTCACTTGGATGCGAGCCCCTCTGAACTATGGCATAGAAGGTATGGACACCTTCACCATAAATTTTTTCCATCTCTAAATGAAATGGTCAATGACATCCATGAATTGAAGGAAGAACACAAAGGAATTTGTAAGGGATGTGCTCTAGGCAAGAATATAAAGAAATATTTTGTGAGAAGTGATACCAGATCAAAGGAAATATTAGAATTCATACACTTTGATGTGTGTAGTAGATTCTCTTAGAGGTCATAAATGTTACGTGACATTCATCGATGATTTCTCAAGAAAGACCTAGTTATACCTCCTCAAGAACATTGATAAGGTATTAGACAAGTTTCAAGAATTCAAGAATGATGTAGAAAATTTGACTGAAAGAAATATCAAAACCATAAGGTCTGATAATGGTTAAGAATATACCTCCAAAGAAATCATAGCTTTTTTCAAGGAAGCAGGGATTAAGAGGGAACTTGTTCCTTATAATCTTGAACAAAATGGTGTGGCCGAAATGAAGAATAGAAAAAAATGAAGAATGTGTTAGGGCCATGCTACATTATCAATACCTCCCTCAATTCTTATGGGGAGAAACATGTGTAACAACTGTTTACTTGTAGAATTAAATTCCTCAAAAGATTCTCAACAACATGACTCTAGAAGAAGCATTTACATGGAAGAATCCTAGTGTGGATCATCTCCGAATATTTGGATGTCCTGTTTATATACACATTCCATGGACAAGAGGAAGAAGTTGGATTCTACTAGTATGAAAGGAATCTTTATTGGTTATAATGCTTCATCAAAGACATATAGAACTTACATTAAAGAATATTTTCATGTTGAAGTAAGAAGGGAAATAATGTTTGATGAAAATGTAGCTTACAAGAGATCCAAGGATATTCCAGTTGATTCTGATGAAGAAGAGATACCCATATTTAAGGATATCTTGAAGGACAATGATCGTCAAGATCCTACCTCAACACAAGAGGATGTTGAAGGTCCTAGTTAGCATATGCAACAAATAATTGTTCCTGAAAATTGAAAGAGTCCTAGTTGGTTGAGAACTACTCTACAAGAAGTGGAAGGACACACATGTTAGGATATTTTGACACATAGGAAATAGTTAAGTATAACTTGGTCTAGTGTAGAGTTAGGTAAAGTGTGTTTCTTTACTATGTACTTTTGTAACTTACAATCCGACGTCACGATATGTTCTAGACATGAAGTGATCTGACAGTTCATTCTCTCCTTGGTATTATCAAAACTTAATCCATGGCTTAACACTCAATTGGTACATGATCTCTATTTAAAGAGAATGGAGGGTCATTTGTAAGGTGACCGTTCATGAGAGAATCTTATGTAAGTTTTCTTTCTTTTATTAATAAACTGCCTGAAGTGGTCGTGTTGGCTTAGGCCATGGACTGTTTCCCTCCTTGAGGGTTTTAACCATGTCAAGAATACTGGTGTATTGATCTGTGATTTGTTTGTGAGTGGTGTCCTTTGGTGTTTTAGCTGAGGAACTTACCCTATAAATTCCTACATGGTATCATAGCTATTTGAGGGCCGCATTTGTTGGTGATCCAAATCCGAAGACAATACAACTTCATCCGACTTTTGTTTCCTAGATCTACTATTTATGACTACTTTTGGGCAGAGAGGATCGCTCTATTGTATTTGGAGCATCTGTTCCAGTGAAGAACACCTTTAGTTTCATGCGAAAAAGGTTTCTGGTAGCCCTAGCTACGTCATTTTTAGGACTTGGAGGTATACAATCTTTATTTGCAGCTTTAGTTATTCATTTCTCTGTTTATTTTGGTTTATTTAGCTCTCTGTTTTTTATTACCGGATATATACCTTTCATTTTTGCATATGCTCTTTGCCCTGCGACTCTGTGTGATCTGGGCAAATCAGAAACAAAAAGGAAGGATTTTCCTCATGCATATGCTATTTTTCTCTGTGCCTTAGTGTGATCTCGGAAAATCAGAAATATTGAGTAAAATATTTAATTTCCGGCGAAAGCTAACTTCAAGCCATAAGGTTTGGTTTTTTTTGCATGTCCATGTTGGGTTGTGTGTGGTTTTTTGTTTTGTAGGCAAAAAAGGGTTCTTTCAAGTAAGCACACACTCCAAAGCTTCAGTGACTAACTGTTGAGTCCCAAACTTACACCTTCCCTACATCCCTTTTTAGCCTTTTTCTCCAGCTACCTGAACCTCTAAGCTATCAAATCACTGCATAATAGTTTAAAATGAATATATAAATGGTTTCCTAACTATGTTTTGTGACTGCTATTTGGTTTAGATTTTTGTTCAACCAGCTGTGGAATCTGCCACTTTCTGCAGCCAGAATCAGTTTCCGCAGCCTTTTTGTTAAACTGTATGCTACAGGTGTCCATTGAAGAACTTAGCCACATGGGCAAGCCATAAAGGACGTGGACATTGAACGTGTCCCCTTGGTTTAGCCAAATCATCCATAAAAGCCCACGGTCAAGGCCAGTCAAACGATGGTGAACACAAGGAGTTAAGCGGTGGCACGACTCTGTTTTCAGCACGAGGAGGATTGCGTGGCAAGGTCCTGAGTTTTAGGAGGTGTATTAACACCTAGGGACTGCTCATCGACCGAATCCAACAAACCATCTCTTGGATTTACTGTCCACGGCCACCATGCTGCTATAATTCCGGATTTTGTCTTTTATGTGCTTGGCTACCAGCGCAGGCCGTGTTAGTTTGTTATGTATTTTCTGCTATAAATAACGCATCTCCATATGCGTATAGCTAGTTAGTTGCTGTGTGTAAACTTGACTGTTGTAAGAGCCTTTGAGCCGAGACTTAGTCTCTATTTCATAACTGTTTTGCAATATATGAGAAGACACTGCTTTTGCGTTCAATTTCGTGATTGGTTTTGATTAACCGAGGGTGCAGAGGGCCCTTGTACACCAAGGTCTTGTAGCTGATGTATAGTTTTATGTTTTTCTACATTTTATGCTCTTGATACCATAGATACTTGCTGTATATGTTAACTTGCTCATGGTTTATGTCATTTGCTGTTCATAAGTCTCTTTTATGCTTTTATTTGATTGTCAACTGATCAGTGTTTGCATTTCAGGTTCTAATAGGAAGCCAGGGCAGTACATATAATTTTTGATGACTAATGACATGATGGGATTATCTTGTCCTACTGCTGATCTGTTTTATTGGTTTTAATTCCAGCATTGCTTATTTCTTAGTTTTGCTTTGTTCATTTACTTTTCTGCAAATTAGTGATTAGACTATTCATATCATTCTTCAGTTACCAAATGATGAGGGATTGTAAAGTGAATGTGTAGCTTAATCTTAGTTTTATTTCATGCAACTTAGATATCATATCATTCAATTTGTGTATGACTACTTCCTATAGCCAGAGCGAGTCAAATGGTGAGGGGTCAAAAATGAGTTGATGTGATATGATTAATTTACTTTGCTTTCAGTCTTTAAATTGCTTTGAGTTCAGTCTTTTCTCTTCTTTATAACAACAGCAAGGATACTGGGTTCCATAGTCATAGTAAACTGTTTTGTTAATTAAAATCTAGGCACATCTTGATTTCATCATTGTAAAGTTTGAACACCTTTGGAACACTTTGAAGTTTGGAAATTGTTCATTGAATACAATTGTCCATACTTGATTACTAGAATCACCATCTCACACA
>APFE030206086.1:145923-159399 GCA_000404065.3 Pinus taeda | reverse complement strand
CCGCAGCCTTTTTGTTAAACTGTATGCTACAGGCGCCCATTGAAGAACTTAGCCACATGGGCAAGCCATAAAGGACGTGGACATGGAACGTGTCCCCTTGGTTCAGCCAAATCATCCATAGAAGCCCGCGGTCAAGGCCGGTCAAACGATGGTCAACATAAGGAGTTAAGCGGTGGCATGGTTCTGTTTTCAGCACAAGGAGGATTGCGTGGCAAGGTCCTGAGTTTTAGGAGGTGTATTAACACCTAGGGACTGCTCATCGACCGAATCCAATAAACCATCTCTTGGATTTACTGTCCACGGCCACCATGCTGCTATAATTCCGGATTTTGTCTTTTACGTGCTTGGCTACCAGTGCAGGCCGCGTTAGTTTGTTATGTATTTCTTGCTATAAATAACGCATCTCCATATGCGTATAGCTAGTTAGTTTCTATATGTAAACTTGACTGTTGTAAGAGCCTTTGAGCCGAGACTTAGTCTCTATTTCATAACTGTTTTGCAATATATGAGAAACTGATTTTGCGTTCAATTTTGTGATTGGTTTTGATTGACCGAGGGTGCAGAGGGCCCCTGTACACCAAGGTCTTGTAGCTGATGTATAGTTTTATGTTTTTCTACATTTTACGCTCTTGATACCATAGATACTTTCTGTATATATTAAATTTCTCATGGTTTATGTCATTTGCTGTTCATAAGTCTCTTTTATGCTTTTATTTGATTGTCAACTGATTAGTGTTTGCATTTCAGGTTCTAATAGGAAGCCCGGGCAATACATATAATTTTTGATGACTAATGACATGATTGGATTATCTTGTCCTACTGCTGATTTGTTTTATTGGTTTTAATTCCAGCATTGCTTATTTCTTAGTTTTGCTTTGTTCATTTACTTTTCTGCAAATTAGTAATTAGACTATTCATATCATTCTTCAGTTACCAATTGATGAGGGATTGTAGAGTGAATGTGTAGCTTAATCTTAGTTTTATTTCATGCAATAGATATCATATCATTCAATTTGTGTATGACTACTTCCTATAGCCAGAGCGAGTCAAATGGTGAGGGGTCAAAAATGAGTTGATGTGATATGATTAATTTACTTTGCTTTCAGTCTTTAAATTGCTTTGAGTTCAGTCTTTTCTCTTCTTTATAACAACAGCAAGGATACTGGGTTCCATAGTCATAGTAAACTGTTTTGTTAATTAAAATCTAGGCACATCTTGATTTCATCATTGTAAAGTTTGAACACCTTTGGAACACTTTGAAGTTTGGAAATTGTTCATTGAATACAATTGTCCATACTTGATTACTAGAATCACCATCTCACACATCATCTCACATTAGGAAATCAACAAGAAGATAAATCCAAAAACAAACCAAAAAACTAAAACGACAAAGAAATAAGAAAATGGTTATCTTGCATAGATAGTGCACTTCACTTCAACAGTTTACGACTCCCGGATTGAAAATTTATATAGCAATTTAGAAAACACTAAATTGACCAAACACTAACAAAAATAAAACTAAAAAAATTAAACTAGCTCATTTGGTCCAAAGTTACTTTATGAGAATAGAGGTCTTGGGTTTAAGTCTTTGTTTTTGTGTTTTTGTTGAGTTACTTTTTCAAAAAACACATGTAACTTAAGTTTTAAAGTTACTTTATGTAAAAGTGTTCTCACCTATTATAAAAAGTGAGTCACTTATAATTCTAAAGTCTTTTTATCTTTTATTTAAGTTACAATTTAGTGGGTAGCTCATAAAGTACCATTGTAAAAGTGACTTTCACTTATTTATAAAATTGGGTCACATATTGTTTTTTTTTTTAAATTCATCTATTTAGATTAAGTTTGGAAAGGGGGAGGAGGGCTATTTTTTTTTTAAATATAACATTATCATTCACTTTTGCACATTCACGTACTTCGCTGACATCTTCAACCCTTTTCTTCAAAAGGCTGTAACTTCTTCATTCAAAAGCTGTTTTTTGAATCAACCTAATTTTTCAAGATCTTTCTATTGGAACACTTAGTTTCAACATCTACATCTTTAGTTTCTGTTAAAATAGACAGTCCATGCGAAGTTATTATTGATAGCACCCACTAATTCCAATGGGTGTTGTACATGGAGGATTTACTTAGGAGTAAAGGTATTTATAGAATAGCCTCAGGCTAAGAGTCAAAACCTAAAGATGAAGATACACAAGCCAAATGGGAAAATAGGCAAAATCAAGCACGTGGGTTGATAGGGGTGTCTATTTCTCCAGACTTTATTTGATATTGTAGAACTTGATACCCCTGATGAAGCAATGAAACAACTCAATAAAGTTTTTGGAATTAAAAATGAAATTAGAGCCCATCAACTTGAAAATGAGTTGCTTATGTTGGACCCAAATAATTTTTCTTCCATTGAATATTTTTTGTCCAAGTTCAAGACCCTTATACTTCTCTTGGAAGGTGTTAAGGTTAAGAAAGAAGATTGTAGCCTTATCTTATTCCATTCTTACTAAGTTGGGACTAGCCTACTCTGTGTTTGTTTCTACCTTCCATTGTACTGAAGAAGCCATTATTTCTCAAGGACATGACTAAAAGTCCCCCTCTTTTGATTCATTTTGTGATTCTTTAATAAGAGAATAAGAAAAACTCTTACATCTTGTTCTTCTTAATCTTGCAAACTCTTATAAGAAAACCTTAGCTGCCTAACAACAACCAAATTCAAAGAATCCTAAGAAGAAACATCCAAAAAAGAATGGTCCCAAACCAACCAAGGGTCCTAAGCACTTTCAGTTTCAAATCGAAAAATCATTTCAACAAAATGATAAGGCAAATAAAAACAAAGGGAAGAAGACTAATAGACATTGCAACTTTTGTAATCAAGATGGCCACTTAGAATCCAAATGCTCTAAGAAGATGGAAGCCTTGGAAGCAACAATGAAGAAACATAACATCCATTTGGAGCACTCTTCAACTTCAACTTCATCTTCAGGAATAACACTTTCTGCATGTGGTTGTCAAACATCTCGGTCTAGTTATGCACTAAATGTATCTTCTTCTTCTCATTCTCATGAGTGGTTCATTGATTCTGGAGCTTCTTATCACATGGCCTAAAATAAAGCCATGTTTTCTTCTTTAAATGATTGTAACACCAAAAATATATATATTGGTGATGATAGATATCTTAGTGTTGTAGGGACTGCAATTTAATGATGTATTATGTGTTCCAACCTTATCTTGCAACATTCTATCAGTATATCAGATAACTCTTTCAAGTGAAGGTAAAACCGTTGAATTTTCACCTCATGATGTTGTCATTATGGACCTAAGAGAGCCTAGAAAAAATTTAGCTACTGACATTACTGATGATTCTAGAAGGTTGTATAAGTTTAACAACTTTGGGTATTCAACTCTTCCATCAGTCTTTGTTTCTCATAATAATGAAATGAGCAAACTTTGGCATGAGAGATTTGGTCCCTTAAACTATTGCTCCCTTCAAAATCTATGTAAGGAAAATATGGTGACAGGTCTTCCTATGGTATCTTGAAGAGATAGTGTTTGTTCTGAATATGTACTTGGAAAACATCATCGGGATAGTTTTGAAAAGCCTCAACCCCTTTACAACTTGTGCACAATGATTTATGTGGTCCAATTCTAGTTGTTTCATTCTCTGGCTACAAGTATTTCTTAACTTTCATTGATGATTTCTCCAGACGCACTTGGGTATACTTCTTAAAACTCAAGAGTGAAGTCTTTAACATGTTCTTGGCCTTTAAGGATTTTGTTGAAAAACAACCTGGACATCAAATTCTTAAGCTAAGATCTGATAATGGCGGAGAATATGTTAACAACAAATTCATCAACTTTTGCATTGAGCATGGAATTCAAATGCAACATAATGTTTCATATACTCCACAACAAAATGGTGTAGCTGAAAGGAAGAATTGTACCTTAAAATAAATGGCTAATTGTATGCTTCAATCTAAAGGACTTAGTCTTAATTTTTGGGTAGAAATAATTAACTGTGCAAATTACATAGTAAATCACACTCCTACTAAGGTTTTAAAGAATATCACTTTAGAAGAAGCATGGAGCTCAATTAAACCAGATGTAAGTCATTTTCGTGTTTTTAGAAGTGAAGCATGCATCGATATTCCAAATGAGAAACATAAAGCCTTAGAACCTAAGAGTGAAAAATGTATTTTTGTTGGATATTCTGAAGATATCAAAGGATATAGACTTCTTTCACTTATATCCAAAAATGTTATCATTAGAAGAGATGTAAAGTTTGATGAAAATATATCGGCCTACGGGGCTAGTTTGGTGGATGTGCCACCTCTCTCTATCCTTTCTACCTCTGAAAATATTTCTTCTTCAGATGATGACAACGAGGAAGAAAATCCTCCCCCACATTCTCGAGATCCTCCTTCAGCTCATCAGCTTCCAAAATGGGTCAATGCTACTCGAGATGCAGTAGGTGCTCTTGCAGGTGATCCTACAAATCGGCGACGTACACGTTCTCAGTTCGATAAATTCTCTTCTTTACTGGCTCAAGCTTCAACGAATTATGATCCTGAAACTTTTGCAGAAGATTCAAGCCATTCAGGTTGGGATGCAGCTATGAATGAAGAATATCGTTCATTATTGGCAAATGATACATGGGATCTTGTTCCTCTTCCAAAGGAAAGAAAACTCGTTAGATGTAAATGGGTTTACAAAACCAAGTTTGGACCAGATGGAAAAGTTGATAAACATAAAGCTCGTCCTATTGCTAAGGGATTTTCACAAGTTGAAGGCATTGACTATACTAAAACCTTCTCCCTTGTTGCCAAAATGAACTCTATCCGCCTTGTTCTTTCCCTTGTTGCCTCTTTCAAATGGGAATTCCATCAGATGGATGTTAAATCTGCCTTCTTGCATGGGGGCTTACATGAAGAAATCCATATGGAATAAATTCCTGACTTTATACAAGCTAACTCCAGCCTTGTATGCCAGCTTAAGAAATCCCTTTATGGTCTCAAGCAAGCCCCTCGAGCTTCGTATGCCAAAATGGGTAGCTTTCTTTTAGATACTGGCTTTTCTAGGTGTTATTCTAACAATACTGTCTACACCAAGAAAGTGGGGAAGTCTCTTATCATTCTTGTTCTTTATGTTGATGATATTATCCTTAGTGATAGTGATCCCAACCTTATAAACCATGTGAAGTCCAACCTTAAAAGTAAGTTTGAAATGATAGACTTAGTTCACTTGCATTATTTTCTTGGTCTTCAAGTATTGTAATCCAAGGTAGGTATTTCCCTTTCCCAGTCCAAGTATGCCTGTGATCTTCTGTGCAACTTTTACATGGAAGACTATAAGCTAGCCCCTTCTCCCTTTCATTTTAGAGCCAAACTTTTAGTCACTTGTACTTCCCTTGAAGTTGATGCTACCTTATACCGTCAGCTTGTAGGAAAAATTTTGTATCTGACCCATACCCGTCCTGACTTTTCCTTTGTTGTTGGCCTTATTGCTTGGTTTATGAAAAACGCACATGAAAATAATGGGAAATCATCTAAAATAATACTTCATTATGTTCGAGGTACAGTTCAGTTTGGGATTCATTACAGTGCAAAAGCATCTCCTTTCTTGGTTGGTTTCACTGATTCCGATTGGGCTGGTGACCCTGATGATCGGAAGTCTACTGCAGGTTATGTCTTCACTCTTGGTTCTAGACCTATAACATGGGCTTGCAAGAAACAAAATTCCATTTCTCTTTCTTTAGCAAAATAAGAATATCGTGGCACCATAGAAGCTAGTAAGAAAGCCCTGTGGCTTCGTCAGATCCCGTTAGAGTTTGACTTTTAACAACAACATCTGACTACACTTTGGTGTGATAATCGAAGTGCCATTCAACTATGCAAAGATCCAGTCCAATATCAACAGAACAAACACCTTGAACTACACATGCACTTCATAAAAAATCTCATTCATGACCATGTTCTTGAATGACAAGATTCTTCAACCGATGATCAAGTTGCAGACATCTTTATAAAGGCTCTCATAGAGGTGAAGTTTACTAAACTTTGATTTATGGTTGGAGTTTAGGAAGTTGTCACTAATGGGGGACAGGCTCTAATGCCTCCTTACTTCTCCTATTGTGTCATATTTTTACATCCTTCAATCCTATCCCATGTTGTTCTTAAGGGGGGATGTTAGGATATTCCGACACATAGGAAATAGTTAAGTATAACTTGGTCTAGTGTAGAGTTAGGTAAAGTGTGTTTCTTTACTATGTACTTTTGTAACTTACAATCCGACGTTACGATATGTTCTAGACATGAAGTGGATCCGACGGTCATTCTCTCCTCGGTATTATCGACACTTGACCATGACTTAACACCCGATGGTCCATGATCTCTATTTAAAGAGCATGGAGGGTCATTTGTAAGGTGACCGTTCATGAGAGAAGCTTATGTAAATTTTATTTCTTTTATTAATAAATTGCCTGAAGTGGCTGTGTTGGCTCAGACCGTGGACTGTTTCCCTCTTTGAGGGTTTTAACCATGTCAAGAATACTGGTATATTGATCTGTGATCTGTTTGTGAGCGGTGTCCTTTGGTGTTCTATCTGAGGAACTTACCTTGTAAATTCCTACAACAAAACAAAAGGGACCTTTAGAGAAAGAAAAATACCTAAGAGGTATTATGGTTATGCAGCTTATGTGATAAATATTATAGAAGTTGAACCTTCCTCCTATGAAGGTGCCACTAAACATCAAGAATGGAGGAATGAAATGCAGGAAGAATACCAGTCAATAATGAAGAATGAAGTCTGGGAAATTGTTCCTAGACTAAGGGAAAAATCTATAGTCACTTCTAAATGGATATATAAGATAGAGCATGTTGTGGATGGAAGAATTGATAAGTACAAGACCAAATCTGTAGCTAGAGGCTTCTCACAAAAATAAGGTATTAATTATGAATAAACCTTTTCTCTTACAACTAGATATACAACAATTAAATTGATTGTTTCTTTCGCTGCTGCTATGGGATGGAACATCCATCAAATGGATGTTAAAACAAAATTTATGCATGGGACCATAGATGAAGAGGTTTATTCTGAACAACCTCGAGGATTTGAATTCAATGAGAGGGAGACACATGTTTGCATATTGAAGAAGGCCCTGTATGGCTTAAACCAAGAGCTTAGGACATGGTATGCTAGAATGTATGCATACTCACTGAGACTTGGATTTGTCAAGAGTATTGTAGACCCTAACCTCTATATCAGAGTTGTCAAGGGTGAACCAGTCATCATACTATTATATGTAGATGATCTACTTGTTAGAGGTGTAGAGCATCGAATACATGAATGCAAGAAGAAGTTAGCAGTTGAATTTTACTTGAAAGAACATAAGATCATGCATTACTATCATCTTATTATGTAATATAGTTTTTTTCTTATCATGTAATATAATTTTTTCCTTTTAATTGAAATAATTTTATTTTAGTTTAAAAAAATCAAAATAATTGATTAAAATTGTCAATATTAAAATAGAAATAATATTGTGTTTTTTCAACTTTTAAAGAACTCTAATATTAAGATATAATTTTGGAATGTAAAAACAAAACAATGTGTTAAAGTAGATAGCTTTAACAATTATATTACATATTTTGTAGAAGGTTTAAAATTTTGGGCATTGGATCCCTAAGAAAAGAAATTAACATTTCTCTTTGTCAAGAGTATATACTCACTTAAGCGAGCCCAAAACTCACACATGTGAATTTAAGTGAGCGCAAAACTTATACATGTAAACTTAGGAGAAAGATAATAATTATTCCACCAATCATTTAGGTTAAACTTAATTAAGATATTTTAAAATTTTAATAATTTTATTTTTACAATTATAATTTTAATAATTAATTATATTATATAAATTATATTTTAATAAAAATAAATGAAATATTATAATTTTTTTAGACAAAATTGTTTTTTCAAATTTTATAATTTCGCATCAACTTATTAAATTTGAGCACTCAATCAAAACTCAATCAAAATCCATATATAGAGGGCCCGAACCATGGCAAATATTAACAAGAAGTCACTAAGCCAATGATGGGCTTGGTGACTCACCAACATGCATGCATGGTGGTATGGATGGAAATTACATATCTCCAGGCGAATGGATAAACTTTTCCGGTAGCTTGGACAACGGAGTTGATTGACGACTTATTAATGCGACTGCTGTATGGGAAATGGACATCCTCCGATCTGGTTTAATTAATGATTTTATCAATTAATGTGAAATGCCTTGGTAATTACCAGACATCGAGGTGTTTAATCTCTGAAAACCTATCTGGTACGGGAGCCATACCAGAAATCTCTTGAGCATTCTCTGAATACGATACTACCTGGTTGCGGAGCAGGAGTAGAACAGGTTGCCGAGCAGGAGTAGAATAGGTTGGTTTCCCTTTTTTTACTCGCTGATATAATTTGTGAAAATATAATGGATTTGCTTTCTATAATTTAGCATTTCTTCTCAAACAATTCAAAACTCCTGCAAATGATAATATTTTATTAAAAAAAAACAATTCAAAACTCATTTATGTTAAACCAAATAATTACAGTGCCATTTTTCTAGAGCAACGAAAATGATAATATTTTATTAAAAGAATAATAATTCAAAACTCCTGAAAATGATAATAATGTGTCTCGATATTAAGTTTAAGTTTAGTTAATAGAGACAACTCATGGATTTTCCGAGAGTGGAAAGAGAGCTTCTCGACATTCCAGATAATAATGTGTCTGGGTATTAAGTTTAGATAACATAGACTTTATTCAACCTTCTTCTGATTTGCAATAATAATGAGTAGCTATGGAGATTAGAGAAATGTGATAATTTATGGAGGTGGATATGACGTGGGTACATCGAATGATTACCTCATATTTACAATTAGGTTTGAAGGTGAAACAACTCTCGACTAGGAATCTCCTCCTGCAGGTTGAGTATCTTCTAGTCTAGCTTTTCCATATTCGTTTTCTGTTCATTGACACAAGTTATGGTTGGGTTTAATGAAATGAGTAAAGTAAATTCAAAGCTTTCCCTATTTCCTTCGTACTATCTATATTCACTAGCGGGTTGAGTATCTTCTAGTCTAGCTTTTCCATATTCGTTTTCTGTTCATCGACACTAGTTATGGTTGGGTTTAATGGAATGAGTAAAGTAAATGCAAAGCTTTTCCTATTTCCTTCGTACTATCTATATTCACTAGCGGATACAAAATCAGATAACCTAGAAGCGCGGTAGAGTCAAGAGAAGTGGATGTATCAACACTGGCAGTTTTGTGAAGACATGTTACAGTGCGTGGAAAAGAGAATGAGAAGAAATGCCGAATTAGAGAAGGCAAAACCATTATATTTTCACAAATTATATCAGCGAGTAAAAGATGGGGAAACCAATCTGTTCTTTTCCTGCTCGACAACTAGGTAGTATCGTATTCAGAGAACGCTCAAGCGATTTTTGGTATGGCTCCCACACTAGGTAAATTTTTAGAGATTCAACACCTCGATATCTGGTAGTTGGCAAGCCATTTCACATTAATCGATAAAATCATTAGTAAGACCAGGGCAGACACCGTCCATTTCCCATACATCAGTGACATTAATAAGCCATCAATCAACATCAGTGACATTAATAAGCCATCAATCAACGCTGCTGGCCGGTAGGGTCTACCATAAAAGTTTATCCATTCGCTGAGAGATATGTAATTTCCATCCATACCATGCATAAATAATGGTGAGTCACTAACCCAATCATTGACTTGGTTACTTGTTGTTAATATTTGTCACGAACCATGGTTGTTCACGTAAATAATGGAGTTGTCTATAATGCGACTTTTTGGAGATTCCGGTGACGGAATCGGAAGAAATGAGGGTAAATCTTGATTTTTAGCAGTTAAAATGGTTTTTTAACTGCATATTTGGATTCAACGCCCTGAAAAACCCCTGGGAGCCATTGATTGTGTAGAAACTAGCTATCAAACTTGGGATTCCAATGAATTGCTGCCGGATTTTGACCAGAAAAATCCGCCGGAAAGGCTTTCAAAAAGTCGCGTTATAGACTACTGCGTAAATAATTGGAAGAGTAAAAAAGGCAACGATGTCAGCCTCAATTAGACCCAAAAAACAAAAAAGGTCGTGTTAGCGTTGAGCACGGATGATGGAACGTGGGAGTGGTGAAAGAAGCAGGGTGGTAGATAAGAGGACGTGGTGGGTGTCTAGGTAGGTGTGTAGTTGGCAGAGATACAATCCTGTTTGCAGTGGGTATAAGCCGAATCGGCTCGGGCTTATGAGAGGAGTCTTGGTTCGTGTTGTTCATCATGGCAGACACAATTCTGAGATCAGTACAGATGTAAAGAACAAAGGAACAACCGCCAAGGCTATAGCCAGTCCTGCTAGCTCTCATGTGGTTGGGGATGCCTCAATGGAGCCTAGAGTTGAAGAGAGGGATGGATACGGGGTTCTCAAAGAGGAGTTCAGAGTCCTTAGGAGAAAGTGAGATTAGTTGAGTTATTCTTGTTTTGTCAATAAATGATCTAGTTGCTTATTCATTTTGAAAATAATTTCATAAGATTGTATTTTTTAAAAATATAACATTATCATTCACTTTTGCACATTCACGTACTTTGCCGATATTTTCAATCCTTTTCTTCAAAAGGCCGTAACTTCTTCATTCAAAAGCCGTTTTTTTTTAATCAACCTAATTTTTCGAGATCTTCATTGGAACAACAAGTTTCAACATCAAGTTTCTGTTAAAATGGAAAGTCCATGCGAAGTTATTATTGATAGCACCATGTTGGGTCCCTACAATACTAGTGATTGCCCCATTACTATGGTAGTTGTACCTCATATTAATATTGTTGTGCCCCTATTGCCCCCATATTGTTATTACTGTGCCCCATAGAATCCCTCTATTGTTATTTTTGTGGCTTTATATTATTATTGTTAGGTCGGTTGGGTTATATTGTGACTCCTTAGACTTCTATATATAGAAAGGAGGTTTTGTCATTTGTATCATCCAAGAATTGTTCATTTATGTAATGTAAAGGAGGTTGCCCCCTCGAAGAGGCTCACTTCTAAGGCGTTGATCTATCTTTTCTATCTTTTCTTGAGCTAGTTTCATAACACACCAACTAATTCCAATGGGTGTCGTACATGGAGGATTTACTTAGGAGTAAAGGTATTTAGAATAGCCTCAGGCTAAGAGTCAAAACTTAAAGATGAAGATACGCAAGCCAAATGGGAAAATAGGCAAGACCAAGCACGTGGGTTGATCGGGATGTAATTCTAATGACTGGCTTAGCACGCAAGCATTTACATTTTATCTGTCCATTACCACCGCGTTAATTATTTTTTTCTTGGATTATAGATTTGAATTTATGCAGATGTAATTCATAATAAATATTTTTCTAATATCTCTGGAAGAATCATTGTTTTTCTTGCACTCACCCAGAACCTACTATGCTGCTACCTTTGGCTCTTCCCTTGCCTATGATGTCTCCCGCTCTCTCTTTGCGGGTCTAGTTGCTCCCTTTCTCCTTGTATATGCCTTTGCGAGATGAAATGATTCAAGGTAAACTCGCTTTCGAACTGCGCTTGGAACAAACCCGTGTTTTCTAACACATGATTTGACGCTCCTATTGGGCTATGTTCGCCCTTAGACACGTCTATACTCACTATCGGATAAAGAAGCCTGGTGTAAGGATTCCTAAGCGCACTTGGAAGGAATGTGAAAATTCCCTCCATGCTATGTGCAGGTACATAGCCCTGTAGTGCAACTGCATCAAGCTAAGAATCAACAGGATAACCTGTTGGTAAGTGGGGAGCAAAACCCTCTACAACTACAGTTTGAATTTCTGCAAATGTAATTGATATTTGTCTAATGTCTTACATAAATCTATACTCGCTATCAGATAAAGAAGCCTGGTGAAATGATTTTTAAGCGCACCGGGAAGGAATGTGCAAAATCCTTCCACACTATGTGCATGTACAAATCCTGGTAGTGCAGCTGCTAGCTAAGAATCAACCGGAGAAACTGCTAGTAAGTGGGGAGTGAAGCCCTCTACAACTGCTATTTGAATTTCTGCAAATGTAATTCATATTTTTCTAATGTCTCACAGAAACGAACGACTAGTAATGACTTTTACCATCTTCTGGCAGATTGTTGTTCTTCCACTTTGTGGGTAAGTTGGGAGTGAAGCCCTTTACAACTGCTATTTGAATTTTTGCAAAATGTAATTCATATTTTTCTACGGTCTCACAGAAACAAACGACCCGTAATGACTTCTACATTTCCTGGCAGATTGTTGTTCTTGCACTTTGTGGGTATCTTTTGGCGGATTGTTGTTCTTGCAGAATGCTGCTGGATCATCTCACTAATCTTGGAATAACCTTTGCCTTAAATATAAATGCAGGTAAATCTGTTTTAGAAATGCGACTTTGCAATCCTCATATATTCTTCCTCGACATTGACATTATTTACTTGTGCAGTCTCATTTCTCAATTTATAAGGGCCACAAAATTCAGGTACTCCTACTTTCATATATAGATATAAATCAATTTTTATATTTCTAAAAGGATTAGTCACAATCAGTGATCAAATTTGAAGGGCAGGTCTTAATTTCATTTAGATGGGCACACATCTAGCTCGCACTTCTATAATGAAAAGCATAAAAAAAAAGCATTTCAATTGACAATAGTAAATTATTTTCAAATTTCTTTTTATTTTTTCACAAACAAAAAGATACTACTATGTCAAAGGCTGTATTAGTAAATGAATTACTCTTACACATGTGGTAGAGAAATTTAACCACATAAGATCATATTGCGCAGGCCTTGAACTTGGCCACAATTGAACCAACTATAGGGACAAAATCATAGTTGGGAAACTGCATATGAGTACAAAAAATAAACATATATACATAATTACATCTTAATGAAATTGAAGTGAAAATAAAAATACGAAGAAACAAAAATACTTATATTAAAAGTATATGGAAGGTCTCATTTATAAAATTAAAAATAAATTCTAGCTTATATAGGAAGTATCAGTGTAATTCTAGCTTATAAACTTCAAATTTGACCAAATCACTATTCTATTGTCTATTAAAACTCTTTTGGAAAGTTGAGACTTCCAATATTTACACATCTCAAATTATTGGAACTACAATCCCTATACTTGGCCGCAAAATTGATCTAAGATAGCTTTTTCTTTCAGTTATAAAACTTTGACAGTTGTGGTCCTCCAGCTTAACATATCTTGTGCAATATCCTGCAATGATTACATTCAATATGTGTTAGAAAAAATTCACATACAAACTTGAAAAATATGGTTATGCTTTCATTTACAAAAGGCAAATGGTATAAAACTAAAAAAACTCACTTACCAAAATTGTTCATTCAAGTGCTCGATAGAGTAAGACAATGATGGTAATAAACACTGAAACTTACTAGTTC
>APFE030206086.1:47378-145405 GCA_000404065.3 Pinus taeda | reverse complement strand
TAAAAATATAAATTAATATAAAAATACATAATATTATTTGAAAATAAGACAATATACAACAAAATTCATATGAAAACTAATGAAAAGCAACAAATAGATGTCACACACATAGGTCTGTTGATCATTGAAAATTAAAATTAACATTGATCTTCATGGAAGGTTATGCACATTGCTATCACCAAAATGAAATTTCTTCTATAACAAGGAATATCTCAAATTGTTTTTTAGTAATTGTAATGTAGAAGGCATCACGATTCACAAGGACAACAACCACAAAAAAGGGGATGCATAAAGCACACCAACAGTTGGCAGTTTGAGTGGGGCAAGTCTATGCAGCATGTGTCATGTATGGATACTTCCTGAGAAGAGTTCACAAACACTTCCAACTAGAGAATAGCATTAAGATGCGTCCTTTTGTCTCAAATGAAGAAAGTGATTCTCAGCAGTTGAATTACACCCACCCAGAATCAGAAGGTAGAAATTAGCAAGAAAATTCAGCTATACAAGGTGGTGTGGCTAGATAATAAATAATGAATAAAAATACAAGGTGGTGTGGCTAGATAATAAATAATGAATAAAAATCACACACGATTATCTCCCAACACTGTTAACACTAGATGATTAGGATAGCCATGAATATTAACATGCATGGTTCCATGATTGTTATGGATGTTAACAACTACATATGGTTGAGAGTGGAGGTGGGCAACTAGAAGTCCAAATTTCAATGCTCAACAACTGTACACTTCAATGTTATGGTTCTAATTACATCACACATAAAATTATAGACATGCATGTGTGTGCATTTCAATGTTATGGTTCTAATTACATCTCAAATAAAATTACAAACATGAAAGAGTGCGCATTTCAATTGTTTCAAATACTCTTATTGTGTGTTTTGCTTTAGAAAAATAAAAACAAGAAATGCTTCTATCTCTCTCTCTGAGTTGTTACATGCCTTTATTAGTGGAATATTTTTCTTCATCTATTTATCCTTCTTTTATACAGTAAAAAAAATACATTGAACAATGTACATATGTTTCAAATCATTCCATTGCATCTCAAGTCAACTTGTTATAATGAACATAATATTGACTAGTCAACACATATAAACATATTATTGCATGACATTGTAAAGCCATCACTCATTCTATCTTATTAATTATTATTTTCCTATATGGATTTATATCTATTGTTTTTTGTATGTTGGATTTCTCTATAATAAATTAACATTATTCATTTCACTATTGCAAACATGTGATATTAGACGTCTCTAGGATTAAAATATAGGTAGATATACTTTGATCAATGTCATTATTGTATAGGGATTTAAACAATACTTTGATTGATTGAATAACTTCCAATTTTTTTATCCTTCAAAATGCTTGTTTATATTTTTGTAAAAATAAATAAAGTGAATGAACAATAATCAATTCACTCATGAGTGTGAGTTTTTTCTAGTGTAATTAAATTGCTTTGTATATCATGACCAAAAACTTGTGTTTCTACTCTAAAATATAGCATTTTAAATTTCTTTGTTTAATTTAAAAAGATATAAAAAATTTATTTTCTTTCTTCTTGATTTCTAAAATTGAAATCCATATTACATTTGGTAAAAAAGATGATTGACATATTGAAAAATAAAAAAAAACAAAAAAAATTGTTGCTAAATATTTTCCACTTACGTCTTATTATTCTCTTTTTACTCATTATTCTTCTATGTTCATTTCATTAACTAAAATTTTATGTTCAAAATAAGTTATTATGAGAGACAATTGATTGTAAATCACTTTACCCTTAACTTTATTGGCAATGAAATTGATAATATTTCAATTTTTGTTCCCCTTAAATATCTTATATTGTGCTATTATTAAATCAATCTATGTATCACTTTGGTCTAGTTTCATGAATTAGAGTTTGGGATACATAATTCATTTGGGATACAATGCTAATGAAATTGATAATCTTTCAATGTTTGGTCCCTTTAAATCTCTTATATTGTGCTATTATAAAATCAATCAAGGTATTGCTTTGGTCCCCATTCATCAATTAGACTTTGGGATATTATGTTTTAGAGCATACATTCATAGTCAACACAAATGTATGAGAAAAATTAATGGCCACTCATTTGAAATTATTATTAATTCTTATAAATTGAATAAATTAAGCTTAATTGCAACTAGGAGAATGAGGTGTTTTTGCATTTAAATTGAATTAACTAAATGTATGAATTATGTGTCTAAATTAAAATGAGTATGGAAATTTTAAAGACCGAAAATTTTCTTCAAATTGAACATGGAAACTTTGAAGGATGGAAAAAAATTTCCAAGTTTAAAAATGTTAGAAAATCTTATTAATCCTCAATATTAAGCTAAAAAATGTTTAGCAATATTTTTGTAAGAATACTAAATTTTTTAATTATTTATAGTCTCTAAATTAGTATAAAATTTAGGTGAATCATTTTTAGAATAAACGGAAATTCACAAATCTTTTTTTTAGAAAACCATGGAAAATTAGCTCACTTGGAAACATTGGCCCCTATAACTTTCCTTGAAAAAAAATTCATCCGCCTTTAATGTCAATATTACAATAATAAAAAAAATCATTTGAATACATTAAAAATATATCATAGATTCATCTTAACCTAGTCCAAAATTATATCATAGATTCATCTTAACTTAGTCTAAAATTATCACCAATATATGATTAGGCATTAAGCTAATTCTATAATGTAACAAATATTCATAATAAAAATAAATAAAAAAATCAAAAATTAAAAAAAATCTTAATTTTTTTTAAATAATTATAATTATAACCATATTTAATAAACTAAAATTAAACAAAACATTTACTCTCTTACATATTTTTTTTTTTGAAACTGGGGGGGACTCTCCGATTACTGTCCATGATGTACCTCTACGGGAGGTAGCCAAGATTAAAACCCAAACTTCCGGTTCGTAAACTTCATTTTCACGGCCTTGCCGCTGAGCTACCAAATGGAAACCATTTACATTTTTTATATTTAACTTATATTTTTATTAATTATATATATTAATAACATATTTGTAACATTCCATTAAAAAAAATTCACGTAATATAATGCTATTTGTGATGTCTTCTTGTTCTGGTAACTCTCTATTGATATATTGTGAAAATTTTATATAATATTTCTGAGTGAAAGGAGATGAATAAACTAATGGGCATATATCAAAATATGATTTGAACTAAATTCCGTCTCATTATATTGTTAAAATCTCAATTTATTGGAATAGATTGAAATCACCCCTATTAAGTGATTATGCCAAATGCATGATATAGTCATTGTAAATGGCCAGTTACCAGGACCAACTCTTTTTTAATCAACGGGGACATTGTGGGATTCCACTATTCACTAGTTTGTCTCTGCTTTCATTTTTTGGACATCCTTTAATTGGAATATGGTGATTCAATCTTTGGTGAAGTTAATTTAATTCAAATTCACCGGGAAGATTTTTGGAGATTCAATTTCTTATATTAATTGCACATTTGTGAAATATTTTATTCAATTCAAAATATTTCTGGTATGAAGGACCCTATTAGGCAATTGGTTCCTGGCATGATACAACAAATGCAACATGTCTGTCCCAATTGTAGAGGCTCAGACGAGACAATTAGTGGCAAGGATGAGTGTGGTCAGTGTAAAGGGAACAAAGTTGTTCAAGACAAGAAAGTACTAGAGGTACACGTCGAGAAGGGACTGCTGCATGGACAGAGGATAGTCTTTTAGGGTGAAGCTGATGAAGCACCAGACACTGTAAGTGGGGACATTGTTTTTGTATTGCAATTGAAAGATCACTCTAAGTTCAAATGGAAGGGTGATGATGAAATGGACCATCCTATTGAATATTGATATTGATGGGGAAATAATATGATATTGATTGATTAAAAATGAGCACATGTTTATTTACAGATCACAGAGAATTGCCTGCTATACCGATCTGGACTAATCTTGTTACGTTATGACATGCATTTCCTCAAAAAAACTGTCAATACTCATCAACCAGAAACCGACTAATTTCTTCAACCTCTACAAGGGACTAAAACAAGATTGTTCCCCTTCTCCGTTACATTTATTTTAGTTATTGATGGTTTGGGCAGAGGCATTTAGTTGGCTAGAGAAAATGGACTAATTGCTAGATGCTGGGTAATAAGAACCATTGGTATTTCACATCTCATGTTTGTGGATGACCTGTTGTTTTCTATAAAAATAAAGTAAGCAAACTACAAGCATTCCACAATATACTTTCCAGATTTGGAGTGGCATCTAGAATTATCATGAACAAAGATAAATTTGTTCTCTGATTACGATTACTAGTATCTTGCCTCCAAGTCACTAGCACATTTACTAACACTGATTCAAGTAACTCATTAAAAAATTGGGAATATGAAAACATACCAGGAATTGGGAATCCGCAAACAAATAAAATCCAGTACGTTAGGAAGCCTGTGGAATGCGCTCCTCTCCAAGCATAAATTGTGCTTAAACCTTGCTTGACAAGTGTTTGTTGAATCATGAATCGATGCTCCTCTCTAGCTTAAATCGTTGTCAAACCTTGCTTTAGGCAGCCTTCAGGCACAACCCAGTAAAATTACAGACGCAATACATGACCCATATTGACATCTAGTGGCTCTCAATTGAAACTACCAAATGAAATGGTATCAAAGATTACAGACCCAATACATGACCCATATTGACATCTAGTGGCTCTCAATTGAAACTACCAAAGGAAATGGTATCAAAGGGTAATTGTGAAATAATAATTAATAAGAACTTGGATCATATGCACAATTAGAAAAAAACAACTGAAAAAGAAACTGTTGTCTTTTAAATGGGAGCAACTTAGAAACTGCCAAATGTAATGGTATGAAAAGGTAATTTTGACATAATAAGTAATAAGAACTTGCAATTAGAAAAAACAACTCAAAAAGAAATTGTTGTTTTTGAAATGGGAGTTTCTCAATGGAATTTAAGTTTTAACATGAAAGGAAATTCCCAAATTTAACATTCTTAAAATTTTAATTTCAGGAAAAATGAAATTTAAAAAAATGGTTGAAAATTTAACAGCCCTTCTTAAAAAATTTTAAGATATTATTCCAATTTTTTTTTAAATGACAAAAATCATATTTTAATTTTTTTTTGACGGGTAAAAATTTCTCCTTACTTCTCTGACGTGCCAGAGGCACTTTGAAGGGATTTGACGTGTTCAATTTTGAACGTTGGTCACAATAGATATAAATCAAATTTTTATATTGCTAAAATAATTACTCACACTAGTTGTACCACAACTATCTTCTGCAGATTTTTTTGCTTGCAATTTGTTGCTAAGTGGGGAGTGAAGCACTCTACACCTGCTGCAAAGGATTACTTGATCATCTCACTAATCATGGGATACCCATTATCTTGAATCTTAAATACACTTGTAGGACAACTACGTTTCAGAATTTTTACTTTGCAAGCCTAGAATAGACTTCCTTCGCATTTACTCTTGCAATGGTGGAAAGTGAACTTCGTTCCAGTTGTCCATTTGTGATATGCTACAACATTCAGGTACTCATGCTAATCATTCAAAACTAGTAAAAGAATTAGTCACTGTATTCAGTGAATAATTTAGGGCTCATTCCTCCATTTTCTTTTTTGTTTTAGTTTTAGGATAATGTGAAAAAATTTATGCTACCAAATATATCATGAGTTGAATTCACACTAAAATGAATGACCAATGCCAAGCCCATTGCTTCAGTCATCCACCATCACTCAGGCCCTTGACCATGCCAACCACCTTGCTGTTAGTACTTGTTGCAGCACCTTTGCTGCCCTAACATTGTGGTACGTCATTCCCTTCCCTCGTTCCCTTCCATATTTAGATTTAACAATATATTATAATTCCATGTACAAAAGCCAACATTTAGCAAAATGATAAAAAATACTGCACAACTTTGAGACTATGTTAATTTTCATCATATGGTAAGTACACACGAACTCCTAGAACAAACCCCTATTTTGAAAATGAATTAACCCCACTATTTTGAAAATGAATGCTAAATAGACAATAGATAAACACAATGAGTAGAATTTGGGGCACTCAATTTCATCATTACTCTAAAAAGAGAAAAACATAAGGTAATATGCCAAAAACACCATTTATGTAAAATCACAATGAAGAGTCCTAAAGATCTTTTATAAAATAAAAGACAAAGGGGAAATACAATGTATCTAGACATCTAGTGATGCAATCGAGTTGATCGAGTCAACCCTTATCATATTATGTTCAAGGATAAGTGCACCCCACTGCATAGATAACTTTCCTTGTAATAGTGCACCATATTGGAGAAGATTGAATGCATGAATGCATGAAGTACACCTCCAAATTGGATACCAAACATTCATGTGCTTCCTAAGGATTTGTGCCTTCCTATTTTTTAATAGTTGTTGTACACACCCTCACCTCAAGCATTGAGATTGGTGCTTACATATCTATAAATAGAAAGTTTAAAGAGGTGCATCCATGTAATCTCCATGGATGTACCTCACTCACTCTTCAATGCCTAATAATTACTGTTGCATCCCTAGAGGATCCTCTAGTGCAACCTTTCCTTATCATATACAACTTGTCGAACAAGGATTGAGGAATTATTATTGCAGATGTTGCTAGGTTAGGTTTTCTCCTCGCACTATGATATTGCTAAATGAGAATAAATGTTGAGCAATCAAGTAAAGCATAACATGAAGATCCTTGAAACTTTGAGGTCAAAACCCATAGATATTGAATGTGACACATGCAAATCCATGAAACTTTGAGGAGAAAGGCTATAAAAATGAATAGGAGATCCATAAAATCCCTAAAAGATTTAATTGTAGAAGATGCTAGATGCTAGATGAGTGAAGATCTAAGTGAATGATAATGCATGCAAGTGAAATGAGTGTAGGAATCAATCAAACTGAAAGAAAATGAAGCGTGTGGAGAGAGTCGCTGCAACAACGACCGTTAGTGTAAAAACTGGGTAATGCATGCAACACTTGGGAAAGACAATGAAAAACTTAAAACAACACTTCTACAAGCTAAAAAAATTTGAAACGCCAGTGTTCGTTCAAAAAAATGAGTGAAATAACACTCTCATAAGCTAAACAAACAAAAGCGACAGAAAAAGGAGCAAAAGAATAGAAAATCAAGGCTTGCCCGGAAAAGAAACGATGATTGCACCAGAGGTTCCTTGATCTCCTAAGGAAGGCTTGAGATCCAAGATCGAATGTGAAAATTAGCTTTGGTAGCCTTCATTAAATAGATTTGGTCAATTTAGGGTTTATGATGCGAAGGCCAAAAATCAAGGAAAAAGCGACACTTGGCGACAGTTTCCAAAATAACTTTAGTGTCTCCTCCAAGTTGCTAAAAATAGATCCCTATTTTTTAGGGATTTCTTTTCAATTTTTTCTTTTTTCTTTTTCGGGAAAAGCTGTCATGTATTTCTCTAAGAGATTGTGCAGTTCTGGGAAGGACTGGGCAACTCAGTGGCTCATGTGTTGAGCAACTTCTGAGCAAGAAGATTCTGCGCAATTTATGGGTTGAGTGGCTCTGGGCTGTCTCTTAGGCTCTACACAGTTTCCCAGTTGAAGGCTGTCTATCAACTAGATCTGCGCAATTTTGGAGCTGAAGGCTCATTGTCAACTTGGACTGCGCAATTCCCAAGAGCAAGGCTGGTTGCCCTCAAGGATTGTGTAGTTCACTAAGGCAAGTCTGCAACTGGGTTGAAACCAAATCAAGAGATTGGATTGTGGGTTAAACAGTAAACCAAGTGAGAAAACACAAGCCAAAATGAAAAAGATAAAGCTCAATCAAAGCACAAGTACCTGGGTCAGTGCGAGATGAGCTGTTGTGATTTGGGAGGGAGGCTCCAAACCTTAAGAATGAAAAAATTTTAGAGGGTGGTTGTAGCCGCTACAAAATTGGTGACACAATGGTAGAACTCCAGGTCTCTGTATGGACCTTGTCTCGTGTAAAGCGAGTCTAACTCTTTCGAAAGTATTGTTCGATTATTTGATCGTTATAGCCTCCTCATTAGCTTGAGTTGAATATGTATCCCATACCAAGCCAAGTCAAATGAGTTGTTTTGATTGGGGATGAGGGATATATTGATGCACAAGTAATATAGACTATGAGAGTTTTATTTTCATCTCTGGCGTTGCTCTGCTGCTAGCAGGCCTAGACTGTACCCAACGGAGTCACTTCAGGAACACAAGCATTGCTTCCCTGCCAGGGAGCCTGGATAGTACCCCAACGGAGTTACTTGCTTCACCTTTCTACTTAGGAAGCCTTTCTCTTCTTTCACCTTTATTTTATTTTTTTCATTTTTCAAAGAACTGTGCATAGGCACTTATTTATTTCATGAGGAGGAAGAGGGATCCCGACTTATTGAGACCAGAAGAGGTTGTCCCTTCAAAGAAGGATGTTTATATATATACCTCTGACATACTTATTAAGGTTTCACCCCTTCACCTTACTCTACTTGACTAAGTTGACAATGGTTAACCAAATATAGAAAATCAATTAGAGTAGGCGGTACTAGTTAAGAGTGCAAGCGTTGTGTTTTCACCATGACTAACTCTGAAAGGAACATATTTTCCATCAGGGTATCATCAAATAGAAGAAATATAGGATCTTCATAAAGAGAAGGAATATATAAATAACCAGATGTTGATAGTTGTATGAGTCCTCGTGTATTTCACCCTGCTTGTCTCAAGAAGGAAAACACTGTTTCATCTGAAAAATAATCCTATGGGTGTGAAATAAAAGAAGCAAAGGAAATAAGTAAGACGAAACAAAACAGTGCAAGAAAACAAAATAGAGTAAGAAAAACAAAACATGAAAGCAAACACTACTCCTATTCTCACCCCTAAGCTAAGCAGAGCATGGGCCAACTCACGTGAACTGATATTTCCAATGTAGTCATTGATGCATTGGTTGAGCCATGTAGGTGATGGCATGGTTGATGAGCGAAAGCAAAAAACAAGAAAGATAAAGCATTGCAAACCAAAACATTCAAAGTTTGAATGCATCCACAGAAAAGAAAATATTGAAATCACATGAAAGACACTGCAAATGTATCATGGTTTTGCGTCACATTGTGCATGGACGACAAGCATGTCAACTCCTTCGAGCTTGATAAACGAGCAGACATGAAGAAAGAAGAAAAGTTTCATTTCACAACAGTGCTTGCTACATTTGAGTCCTCCAATGCATGAGTAATAGGATCATGTGATTCTGGTGGAGGATGAAAAAACTATAAATTGGATTGATTTTCAATGTGAACATGAGAGTGATGACTAGCCTAGGGAGATACAAAAAATTTCTGATCAGAAGTGGAACTGACCTCAAGGCTATGAGAACCTGACATAACCATGAGCTCGGGCTGAAGTGCCTCGACAACTTGAGGAGTTTCCACTTCATCAGAAGATGGATCATCAAAGATTGGTGGCTTCGAAAGATCAACAATAGGTGAATCAAGATGTGATCAAATAAATGAGTGAAAAAATCACGACAACCACGATCAAAAAATTCGAGATGGAAAATGAAATCCTCATGATCTGACAAATCATAAAGAGGGGTTGATGAAAAACAAAAAAATTTCACCCTTAAAGTTTCCAGAAGTGAAAGATGAGGGATCGATTGGATTAGGAAGAAATATTTGTCCTCTCCATAATCAAATGACAGACTGACATCCTGCACGTTCTGTGAACTATTGGAAGTGGAAACATCTGGAGTTGAATTTTCACAAGAGGGAACATAAATGGCAAAATCACAAAAGATGTCAGGATAAAGCGAACAAGGTGGAGAAAGAAGGAGGTCATCCTTCACCGTGACTTCTTGTTCAGGCTCCCACACATACTCATAAAAAGTGATAGCGCAAGTTGGTTGTTTAACACCAACTCTGTCCACAACTTGACCCTCGTGAACATCACATACGAAGTCCGGAATGGATGAACACAACATGCCAAAATCTGGAGAATTAAAAGAACGAGTGCACGGAGGAGGAGAAGACGAGACCACATGAAAACCATCAGGCTTGCAGTCTAAATTTGTGCAGAAACCAAAAATAGGTGGGGAAGGAGGAGATTGTGATAGTTCAATAGCTAGGTTCCCAACATCTCCCACCTCGTCCTGCGGAACTAGAGCTGTTTGATGAGAAAGGGACAGAGGGTCACTTGGGACAACGACCTTATCTGTCTCAGATTTAGAAGCTCTAACATTGAGGTATGCTGGGAGGGGTTCGAAAGATTCTAACTCATGTGGATTCTTAGATATGTGAACAAGATACTGAAATATTTCATTCAAAAATTTCCAGTCAACTTCATCTTATGGAAATTCAAAACAGTAATGATGAAAATGATCATAAAAGTGCGCAATAGATTCGTTAGGTTCTTTTTGCAATTTTAGAATTTTGCGATGAAGTGATTTAGGTCATAAAAGACAAAAACCCATCCTTACTCTTTGATCATGTGGTTGAAAGAGTGTATAGAGGATGTGGGAAATGTGTGACACCATCACTTAATGCACCCTTCAAACGTGTAAGCAAACAACCCACAAGCAATGTTGTCCGAGGGGACTTCATTCTTGTCATAGAAACCTAGAAAGGAAACTGCGTGGATTAACAAGGATTATCTGCTTTCGCCATCAAATTTGAGTTGTAACAAGTCATCTATAACAGCCACGACGCATCAAAATCATGAGCGTAAGAAAAACACGTTGGGGTTGAGATTTTGATATAGGTCATGGATGATGTGAAGAAATTCAAAACATACTTCAAGGTCTCAACTTGTCATCTGTCCCTCCTTCTAGCGCCCGAAATGTCGATGATGCTGGACCCGCCAACATTCAAGGGGATCTCCCCGGTAAGAAGTCCCAACTAGACCTCAGACCATTTGGAGTAGGAGTCCCAGCAGTGGGTGGTAGTGTAGTGTCTTGACCACGGTAGCATCCAAACATAAGTATGATGAATCTGGTCAGAAGCAAGTGTGTGACCTTGCAACAAGTAGAGTGATATGCATGGGGGTTCTAAAACATGGAGGGGAAAAGGAGATGTGTTCCTTAGAAGCCTGTAATAGTACGCAGCTTGAAAGGAACACATGAATGAGAAACAATCCACAAACCAAAGTGATGGGTTAACCCAACAATACGTATTCAACAAGATTCATACAATTGCATACAAATTAGTTCATAAGGAAATGCATAAGTTAAATAAAATACTTTTCTAAAGCAACTAGAATAGTCCAACTACAATAACAACATATGCATGAAAGTGTGTTGGCTCAGTTATTATTATTATAAGTGAAAGTTCCATCCATACATACACCATTAATAGACACTAGCCCCAATAGTGGAACATTACAGTCAAGAACACCTGCTCCTCCAAAGAAGGATACTCGCTCTACGTTATGGAGAAGCCAAGGCTTGTCACAATACTCCCAAAAGCTTGGCTCCCAAAGCCTATTCTATGAGTTATGATGTTCTATTTATAACAAAGGGTGGGGTGACCCTTGACATTCCCCTTTGTGACTCTTTGACTACCCTCACAACTCTTCAACTTCTTTACAAATAACTCATTACATTACATAGTGACTGCTCACATTCCACTAATGACACTTGAAATTTCACTTACAACATATTTACAAATAATATACATTTTCCACATGTACCCATGTGAGACAAAATATGCTAGAGACAACTTAACAAGACAAACACTATGACTCAGAAGTTTGGGGAAAGATCAAATCAAAAAACCTCCACTTGGTGCTTCTCGGTGACATACTGATACCAAGCTTGGTATTGTGCTATGGTTTCCCCAAACTGCTTGATGGTGTCTTTCTGATAGTAGACTCTTGCCTCCATAACTTTTGGGTATATGGTCTTGGAACTTTTGTCCAACTCATCCTGAAGCATGTGCAACATGGTATTAACCATGACATGACCACAAATGGATTTCTGCATGTTTTCTGCGCTCAACTTCAAGTCATCGTTGGTGGTCTCTTGCCTTAGCTACTCCATGTACCTGTCGATCTCTAGCCGGAATTGGTTCTTTTTCTTAGCTTTAGTGAGGGAACCCATTGACGAGATCCAGTCCATTCTTACTATGACATCCAAACTTTTATACAACTATGCATATGAAGCCTATATGCTGTTGACGAATAGGGTGAGTTGCTTACATTTCTGTATCAACATTCAGATCTTTGCTATGTCTACCTCTGACTACGACTTCATCATCTTTGGCAAGTGAAGCAGGGTTCCCTTGTACCTCATTGCCCATTCTTGCACATTGGCGATAACAATATGTATGTCCTTGAGTGTTTGGACAATCCTTTTGCTTTGTTGTTGAAATCCATATAGATGGACAACTGCCTTATGCATGTTGACAAATCCATCATAGAGTTTCCGAATGGTGGCCTCAAGAGTTGATACTTTAGCAAGTATTGCTTTCCTCATCTTTGCCATCGCGGAACCTGCAGATTGTTCTGCCTTCTGCTTGGCCACTTGCAAGTTTTTTGTTATCTGTTTTATGCTCACTATCAGGAACTTGACATTTGAGCTCGTGGCTCTTCATAAGCCAAAGTGGCATCGGCCATGGAAACTGGATGCTTTCTGACATCTGAGACTATCACCCTTTCCTTCATAAATGTAGGTGACATGTGATCATACATAAACTTCTTTCTCTGCGCTTGTACAATCTTCTTCTGCAATGCGTCGAATGATAGATTGTACACATCCATCACTGGATCATCATCAAGGAGAACAACCTATCCTTGCTCGATCGTGACTGGTTCTGACAATGGAGGTGGTGGAGATTGAGGGGTGACCTCGGGTGCTTTCAGCACGAGGTCAGTGTCTTGGTCCTGTGGCTCCTGCCCCAACTCCATGTCCGTCACTTCAATCAGTTCCTCAATCTACAATGAAGCTCCTGATTCTACATATGCTCACCCTCTTCTTCACCTACTGGTTGTTCTAACTCGTCAATCTGTATGGGCACAATTTGTTCTGTCATCGCGCCTTTCCCTTCTTCTTCTTCCTATTTCTGCTTCTCTTCCCTCTCTCTCCTTCTTATCTCCTGCTCTTCCTTCAACTGCTTCTCTGTTTCCTGCAGCTTCATTTATGTTTCCTCCATCCTTTTCTTTTCTTTCTTCCTTCGCTATGCACTCTTTATGCGTTGTTGCCTCTTTGCCTCCACTGCCAAAGATGCTTTCTCAATAAGAGGATCTTCTTTGAACTTGTAGCTTTTCTCAACCTCTGGGTTCTTCAAAATATTCTCTTACCCTTGTCCTACATCTGTTTGTTGCTGTTGTTGTTGCTTCCTCTGGTGCTGCTTCCTGCAGGGTAGCTTTCCATGCTGCGGCTATACTAACTTGTTCATTGAGCTTGGAGAAGTTATAACAATACCTCCAAGGGTCCTCCTCTGCCAATGAAATGTCCCATGGATCCATGTATAGTACACCTTCACACAATAGTTCTTGCAAATACCGTGGGGATCATACAGATTGTAGTCTTTGGTTTCGAACTCGAACTTCACTATCTCCTTAGCTTCGACATCCGCATCCTTCAAGCTCTTAATCTCATACAATCCAATCCGCAAAGGAAGAGAGGGCCGTGGTGCCTCTTTCCTCCTATGCAGCCCTATTGGTAACCCTCTGGATATGTGATATGGGACCTCTTGCATGACCAACTTGTCCATGGCATACCTTGGTAGAACATGTAGAGGATTCTCTCCGCCAAACACCTGATGAAGGTGCCACTAGGTGAGGCATACAAATCTGAAATGTTAAGTATGTTGGCATTATGGCACAGGTTTGGAGCTATGGCGCAGGTGTTGTCCTTGATGGCAACTCTCTTTGGTAACAGATCTCAGTTCAGGCACTCAGAAAGAAGAAAAAGACATATACGCAGGTTCATTTAGACCAAGACGCGTATACACGCGGTTATACATTACAAAAGCGCGTATATGTTGGGGATCATACTTTTGGTCCATGGTAGTTAGTTCTTGGGATTTGAACCTATGTTTTGGACCATGGCGTCTCGTCAGATGTGTTGATCCCTAGTTTTGGTTTCATGGTATTGAAATGTTATGGTTTTGGATCATGGTATTGAGGAAGGCCTAAGACTATAAAAGAGGAGGGAGATCATGTGGCAAATGATCATCTGAATTATTATTGAAGATATGATAAAGTGCTAGAGCTGGTATATTGGTAATTGGGTTATGATGCAGATCTAGATCTGAATGAAGGAGGAACCTTAGTGCAAAAAGAAGGCTAAGTTCTATTGATGGGTCATAATCTTTAAGCTTGAATGATAGTATCTTGGTATGATTTTGATCTGCTAGATGTGGCGCTTGCTTAATCTACAAGTCTGATAATCTGGGTTAATTAATGATTGAATATCTGAAAGAGTGAATTATTCTTTATAGATCTGTACGCAGGTTCAGTGAAGCGAAGGCACGTATACACGCAAGTTCTGTGAAGTAAAGAAGCGTATACGCAGGTTGTTCCATACGCAGAAGCATATGCACGCTAGTTTCAGGCTGTTGAAATAACGTATATACTCTAAGTTGTGATCTAGCTGCTTCTGTCTATTGCTGTTGTGTTCTGGGTTCTGTTTTCTGGTGTGTGGTTTCTGGTACTGTGTTTTGGGTACAACTAGCAGAGAAGTATCTACTTGATTCAGATCTAATTGGTGAAAAGGAGATTGGTTGATGGAGAAATTCTTGATGATTGATTGATGCTCATGGATCCAGTCTGAAAATTTAAGAAACGTGGTCCCTGGAAGAAAGAGAAGGTTGTAGCCTTCTGTAGGCCAGCACCTACGTACTAGTATCTTGGCTAGTACAAGAGCTAAAGGGGGTTGTAGCTCCTGGAGAACGAGAGAGGGTTGTAGCTATCTACAGGTTGCAACCTGCGTACTGGTAAAGGACTGGACCAGTACATTGTAAAAGAAGTTTCTAATTAAAGAAAGATAGAAATGAATTGCAGCAGGTGGTTTTCACCCACATTGGGTTTCCACCTTATATCTTGTGTTCTTGTGTGTGATTGTCTTTCTGTTCTGTTTTACTGTCTCTAGTTACTGGTTATTTGACTATGCATCACAGATTAACAATCATCATCAGTAAGATAAAGTAAATTAAAAATTTTCTTTGTATACGCGGGTTTCCTTCTGCATAGTTGCGTATATATGCAGGTTTAACTAACTGAAGTAGTGCATACAATTTGTTTTTGAAAAAGGAATATTTGACTTGATAATACTGATTCACCCCCCCTCTCAGTATTATTTCCAACAAAGTATTTCCTCCATCGCTTCTTGGGACATGTAAGGTGGATCCTACTCAAAGATCAACTTGTACACCAGGATAATGAAATGCTTAGTCAGCCTCAACATAACACCTAGGTAGCTGCAGTCGGAAAGCAACTTGCAATAAATTTTGACTGCAATCTCTTTTGGTGTCAATGTCCAACCCATGCCAAGAAACTGATGTTGGGCACAACTTGCATCAAGTAAATACTTGAACATGTAGAATCTCACATGCTCATCCTTGGGTGTATTCCATACGTTAGTCACATAGAATTTCAACTGAAGAGCCAACAAATCTGACCAGTTGAATGACCTTCCATAATTCACCAGCTGGTCCAACACAACTACCCAATTTTTTAGAAAGGTCTCCGTGCTCTCTTGACTGTATAATTGACATGCAAAGATGATCAAGAATTGGTAGGACTTTTTGAGAGACTTAGTCTTATAGATTTGATTAGGTGTTGCTCTGAAATTCGATGACTCTTTCACCCAACGCTTTATAATATCTCTGGTGTTCATAAAGCTGTGGGTGGCATATCAAAGTGCATCCATGTGGTTCACCGATTGAGGTAAATGATATATCCATTGATAGCTCTCAACCCTGAATTTGGCAAGCTATATCCCACTGGCACTGCTCAATGTCATAGTCTCTGGATCTGTGTGTGAGACAATCTAGTGGATGATGTCCACACATGGGAAGATGGGTACTTGCATGAAACCTTATGTAAGCCTAACTGGTGGACATTGATATAAACCTACCGACCTTCTAGATCTTCCTTGAAGTCCCCTACAAAGATATCCTTGATTTCCTACCATGTTAATTTCATGCCTTTCTCAATGAACAACTGAGTGTCTGCATAAACTAGAAAATTCACTGAAACATGCTTAATTTCTTCCCCAGTGATACTCTCGACAGTATCCTTTGATGCAACTTTCTTGGAAGCCATCTGTAACTGCTGGATAGTTGCTTGACAACTATTGTCCCTAGAGACAGAAAGGACACTCATGGCATGCAGATTTTAGCTTGAAACCAAAAGCACTTCAAAATGGACCAACTGAAAAACTGGGAAATTGCTGAGAAAGATTGCACCATCTTGGCTCACAAAGGTGATTGACTACTAGCTCGAACTGTGCATTGTATGGTCCCAACAATTAATGGGGAGGTCTTGTTGACTAGAACTGTGCAATGAACAATTTAGTCTAGGCACAGACCAAGAGAGGTTGCGCATTGTGCAGTCTCAGTAGCCAAGGCTCGAGGCTAGCTCCTAGAACTATGTAGTGCGCAGTTGGAGCCAGGCCTAGGAAACCTCTGTGCAATTCTAGAAGCCAAGGCTAGGGCCTTGAGCTCCAGAAATGTGCAGTGCATGCTTGGGAAGACAATATCTAGGCCAAGGAAGCCCAAATCTGCCCAAAGGAAGTGAGGAATCAAAAACCTCTGAAGGATTTAATGATGTTGATGGTAGATCTAAGTGAATTATAATGCATGTGAGTAAAATGAGTGCAAGAATCAATCAAACTGAAGGAAAACGAAGCATGAGGAGAGAGTCGCTACAACAACGACCATTAGTGCAAAAAATGGGTAATGCATGCAACACTTGGGAAAGGCAATGCAAAACTTAAAACAACACTTCTACAAGCTAAAAAAAGTTGAAATGCCAGTGGTGGTTCAACAAAATGAGTGAAACAACACTCTCATGAACTAAAAAAACAAAAGCAACAGAAAAAGTAGCAAAAGACTAGAAAAGCAAGACTTACCTAGAAAAACAACGATAATCACACTGGAGGTTCCTTGATCTCCTCGGGAATGTGAGAGCTCCAAGATTGAATTTGAAAATGAGCTCTGGTAGTGTCCTGTTGACGGTGCTAGACCAGCGAACATTTCAAGGGGATCTCCTCGGTAAGAATTCCCAATTAGACCTTAGACCATTTGGTGTAGTAGTAGGAGTAGTGTTTGATTTCAATTGTTTTCTTGCATGCTTGTTTACTTATATGCTTTGTTTTCTTATTTGTTTGCTTTCTTGTTTGTTTACTTGCTTCACTTTCATTTTTGCTTATGCTCTTGTTTGCTTTGTTGATTTTTAGTTTGTTCGCTTGTTTCGTTCATAGGTTAGTTTTGCATGAAACCATGTATGACTCTTTAAGTGAGTTGGGTAAAGTATAAGAGGGCTTATACAACTATCACTACTTGGTTATCTGTCATCTTGCCTCTATATGATGAAATTGTTACTTTTAGTCCATGATACATTGAAGGAAAATATGTACCTTTCGAAGTGAACCTTGGTGTAAACACAATGATTGTGTGCTAAGTAGTGTCACCTTCACTAGTCGATTGTTTTTGGGTTAACCCTTGTTAGCTGAGTCAAGTAGAGTAAGGTAAGGGGGAAAACCTTAACAGACACGTCAAAGATACAATAAAATAATTCTCTACTGGAACATCCTCTTTTGCTCTCAATAAGTCGGGATCCCTCTTCCGCCCCTGAAATGAATAAGTGCTATGCACAATGAAAAATAAAAAAATGAAAAGTCAAAAATTCAAAATGAAAAATGAGTAAGCGAAAGAAGAGAAAGGATTCCTGCACAGGGAGGTAATGTAAGTAACTCCACCGGGGTACTGACCAGGCTTGCTAACAGCGAAGCCATGCTTGTGTTCCTATGTGACTTCACTGGGTACTGTACAGGACTACTGGCAGTGGAGAAACACTAGAGATGAAACTAAGACTCTGATGACTATACTGCTTGTGCACCTATATACCCCTCAACCCCAATAGAAACAACTGTGTTGCCTTGGCTTGGAATGTGTGTCAATCTACCAAGGGTTTGGCAGATGCTACATATTACATCAAGCTAGTGTGAAACCAAGATGAGCAGAAAACTGAACAATACTTCTGGAGGTGTTAGACTTGTTTTTCACGAACAAGGTCCATTCAGAGAGTTGGAGTTCTACCAGTGTGTCACCAAGTGTTGTAGTAGGTACAACCACCCTCCAAAATTTTTCCTTAGCCTCATTTTGGAGCCTCCCTTCTGACCTTCACAACAACTTGCCTTGCTTCATCAAGTTCACAAGCTTTAATGTCTTTCTTGCACAAAGGCAGCCTGCCGGTCACAGCTTGATCCATTCCCCTCATAGGCCGTTCACCTGGACTTGGTCCAGCTACAGGCTAAGAAACTTCCCCTTGAAAATTACGCATTTTTGGAGGGCAAAGAACCTTCCCTCCAGAAATTGCACAATCCTCTTTGGCATGCTGCTGGGCTCCAAGATTGCGCAATCCTACCTACCAACACTCCCAACAGGATTTTGCGCAAATTTCCCCAGCAAGGCTGCTTAGCCTAGAATTTGCGCAAATCTGGGTAGTATTCAGTTGCTCTGCCCAAAAATTGCGCAAATCTCCTGGGCAACCAACCTAGCTCCCAGCCATAAATGCAAATTTTTTCTCCAGCAGTCGAGCAGTCTCCTACATGTGTAGCTGAGTTGACCGGTTCCCTCTGGGACTAAGCAAATTGACTTGCATGCATGGGTTTCTTCTCCCAAGTCAAAATGCAAAGGAATCCCTTGTTTCAGGGATCTATGTTTAGCAATTGAAGGTTACATGCAAGGAGAAATTCTGAAACCTCCCACCAAGTGTCGCTTCCCCTAGATTTGTGGCATGTGTGTCACAACCTCGATGTTAACAAAACTCATCAACCAGATGCTGTAGAGCTCATTCCTCACATCAACCTTGCAGATTTGACATCCCACATCACATTTAGGAGCAGTTGACACATTCAACTCAACCGTTTTGGGGTAAGCCCGCTTCCCATGCCTTGTGCTGCATTTCTGTCGCTTTTTGTGTTTTCACTTATGGGAGTACTGTTTGCTTGATTTATTTGAATGCTTGTTGTCGTTTACATATATACTAGCTTGTCCTAGCTCCATTTCAGTTTTCGTTGCTATCTCACTGCTATCACATGTATGAAACTGTTTTGCATGGATGTTCGCCCAGTCGACGAACTACCTCACCCACATGCATCTTCATCTATTTGCTGAATCTTTCATTCATGTTTTGCATGCACTTTCAATCACTTCTGCTATCACTTAGCGTCGCCATGCATTTACTGTCTTAGTTTCTTTCAGTTGCCCGTTGGCGAGTCAAGCCAACCTTGGCTCGGACTCTACCTTCACCAAGGCTGCATTACACAATCTAGGGAAGGAACGTTCACCTTCCTCTCCAGATTTGTGCATTCCTACCCAGCACTGGCCTCTAGGACTACTTTGCGCATTTCTGGAGGATAGTGGCTACTTGCCCCAAGAAATTACGCAAATCTGTCCCTAGGCCAACAATCCTTCTCAACTGGAATTACGCATTGCGCAATCCCAGCAGTCAACAACTATACTGGACTGTGCATTGCATAGTTTTAGCAGTCAATTAGTCTCACAATAACCTAGACTGTGCCTTGTACAGTCTTGGCAGTCAGTCTCTTGACCTCTTAGCTGAAATTGTGCAGCCTTCATGATCATGCACCCAGGTATGCTGCAAGTCAGTTCTCATGTTCATTTTGGTTTTCAACTGACAGATTGCTTGCCATGAGTGTTGCCATGTATCCAGGCATCCCAGGTTTTCATCTGCCTCTCAGTAGGATAGGTACAATGGTTTCCAGGAGAATAGATGTTTGGTCAATTTAGAGTGTCCTAAATTGCTGTATTAATTGTTAATCCGAGAGTCGTAAATTGTTGAAGTGCGGCGCACTATATGTGCAAGGTAACCTATTTCTTATCTTTTTGTCGTTTTTGAGTTTTTGTTTTGTTTTGGGTTTATTTCTGTTAACTCCCTAATGTGAGATGGAAATTCTAAAAGACAAGTATGATATAAATGTTCAAGGCAATGATGTCTTTTAAAATGATTTTCAAAACTTCAAACTTTTTTAAAAACATACGATGATGAAACTAATTCCTGAAAAGAGAGTGAAAATGTGCCACTATTTTAAAAACAACAGTGAGCTAGTGACCATGAAACCCATTATCCTTGCTGCCATGAAAATATAAGAAAAACTGAACTCAAAGAAATCCAAGAATTGCAAGTAAAGTAAACTAAAATCACATTACATCAACTCATATTCTGACCCCTCACCATTCGATTCGCTCTGGCTTTAGGAGGTAATCATAAACAACTTGAGCAATCTGATATCTAATTTGCAGAAAATAAAACTAATATCAAACTACACACTCATACTTCAATCCCTCACCATTCGACTCGCTCTGGCTTTAGGAGGTAACTGAGAATGACATGAGAAATTCAATAACTAACTTGCAGAAAAATAAACTAATATCAAACTACACATTCATACTTCAATCCCTCACCATTTGACTCGCTTTGGATTTAGGAGGTAACTGAAAATGACATGAGCAATTCAATAACTAACTCGCAGAAAAATAAACTAATATCAAATTACGCATTCATACTTCAATCCATCACCATTTGACTTGCTCTGGCTTTAGGAGGTAACTGAAAATGACATGAGTAATTTAATATCTATCTTGCATAAGAGTAAATGAGAAAAACTGAAATAAATAACACAGTGCTGGAACTAAAAACTAAAGGAAATGAAAATCAGCAGAAGGATAAGAATGATTCCATGTCATTAGTCATTAGAAAACTATGTGCAAATGCCTGGGCTGCCTATTGTGATCTGAAACAAAACCACTGATTAGTTAACAATATATAAAATGTAAAAAGCTATGGACAACTATCAAAGGTTAATACCATAAGAAATGTGATATATATACAAGTGAATGATTATGGCATAAGAACATAAAGAAATAAAGCATGAAACTCTACAGTAATAAACAAGACCTCGGCCTGTGCAGGGGCCCTCTGCACAATCCTTGGACAATCAACGATTAACCATGAATTGAGCTTAGAAACAGAGTTTTCTCATGTATTAAAATGCAGTCATAACACAGTGATAAAGTTACGACACAGTGGGTTCCTTTACAGTCAGAATTACATTACCAAAAAGCTAACTAATATGCGTATGAGAACGCATTATTTATAAAAGAGGATAATATAATTATTTTCCTACATTCTGTGCTGATACAAGACACGTAAACAACCACGTCCCAAGATTTAGCACTATGGCTGCCGTAAGGATTCAATCTTTGGAAGGTGGCTGTTGGATCCGGTTCATGGAGTAGTCCACAGGTGTTAAATTGTCCCCCGAGATCTAGGAACAACCACGCAAAGCTTCACGTGGTGAATTTTTTTTTTTTTTTTTTTTTTTTTTTTTTTTTTTTTTTTTTTTTTTCACTGTAGGACTCTTGAGTTGGCCACCGTTTTGCCCACTGTTGACTATGGCCTCTTCTGATGAATTCGACTGAGCCAATAGGACTCGGTCCATGTCCATGTCGGTTGCAACTTGCCCATGTGGCTCGATTCGCCTGAAGATACCTGCAATATAGACTTTGACAAAATAGCGGCGGAAACTTGGGCTGGCTACGGAAAGTGACAAGATTCCGCAGCTTATAAACAAAAATCTAGTTCAAATAGCAACACAAACACATAGTCAAGAAGCCACTTTAAATGCCCTTTTTTAACTAATATGCAATGAGACTAATGACTTAGGAGGTTCAGATGAATGGGAAGAAGCTAGAAAAAGGTGTAGGAAAAATGCAAGTTTGGGACTCAACATACCCCCACTGTGAAGGTGTTGCATGTCCTCATGCAACCAAAATTTGGATTATCTCCCCTTCAAACCATATGTTCTGAAGCTTCTGCCAGTACATCGAGCCCTCTTCCTCTCTTTCTTGGTGCTCCTAACATCCTGGGCTTCTTCATCAAGCATCTGAATTTAAGATTAACCAGTGCTCTACTTATCTTCTTGCATTTCTTCTTCAATTTTTTGTTCTTTTTGTGCCATAGTCCTAGGTGTAGTATAGTGTTGTGATGGATGATCTTGTCCAGTCTACTCTGCTCCTTGAGTGCTTCATTTTCATTTTTAATATGTCGATTTAAAATCTCCAACTCAAAGATTTCTTGTTTCAATGATTGGACTAGGGCTTCTTGTGCTATGTGAGGTTGAGTGCTGGGACCCATGGCTATTCTTTCCAAGGATTCTATGTAATCATACACTTGTTGCTGATTTGGATCTATTTTGGGTGTCATTTTCCTGGGGTTGTCCCCAAAATGCTGTGGAGGAGAATTGACTTCAAATTCTGGGCAAAAAGGACTCATGTCATCACCTTGAGGACTAGTTTCAACATTTGGCTGAGAATGAGGTGGACTACTGCCAGCTGGAGTTTGTTCAGGTGTTCCTTCTCCCAAATCAACAAAATGGGGTCCTTTCGTTTGTGTTTTTCTCCATTTTCCCTTAAGCCTGCTGCTTCTTCTTACATATTGCGGACTACTGTCTTTTTCCTTCCGTTTTCCTTTCCCTTTCTTTTTGGCCATAGCTGACTTTTCCTGAAGGTGAACCAATCTCTCAGACAATACTTGATGGTATTCTTCTGAGGAAGGGGTTTGATGCACATCCTCAATGCTTTTTTTCTCCTTTTATTTTGTTAGTTTTTTACCCTTAGTCTCCTCCTTCCTCCTTTTAGTCAGTCTTTCTTCCCTAGTAGTTTTCTCAACTGTGTTAGTAGGAGTCTTTTCCTTCCCCCTTTTAGACAGTCTTTCTTCCCTACTAGTTTTCTCAACTGTGTTAGTAGGAGTCTTTTCCTTCCCTCTTTTAGACAATCTTTCTTTTCTCTCAGTTTTTTTAGTAGGAGGGCTTTGAGTTTTATCATCTGTTCTCTTTATTCTACTTCTTTTTGATGTACTGCCTTCAGGGGTTTCTTGGGGTTCTTCAAAGAAATTTCCAACTAAAAATTGCTCCCAAGTATCCTTTTTCTCCTTTAAATGTTTTTCTATCAAGATTTTTATGAGACCATGGTGATACAAATGTGGTTCTACGTCCCCTAGATGCTTTTGGATGGTTACAGACATCTTTTTCAAATTGTTTAGTAAGAAATATGGCAGATTAAGGATCTGGTTGTCTAGGAAATTCATTAACAGATGTGCATGATACATGTACATTGCTCCAAAACATCCCTCACAGGTGATAAATTTTTGAATAACTAACAATAAGCTAGCCCATTCTTCTTTTAAAACATGAACATGAATTCCATTTTTGAAAACCGTGACATCCATACCTGGGTCACGTAAGATCACTCTCCAAGCTTCATCACCAATGCCCAGTTCTTAAACCAGTGTTCACCTCCCTGGGGAAGTTCTGTGGCAGCTGCTATTGACGCTTCAGTTACTGTGAATTTTAGGTCTCCAATTTCCACCTCTAGTCCGTCAAAAGACCTTGCAAAGGCCTTTGTAACCTCCTTATGGTAGCCTTTGAATTTCTAGATAAAACGTAACCACCTGGCCTTCTTCAATATATATTTCACTTGCGGATATCCTTCAATAAATTTAGGTCCCTCTGGTTCTGCCCTCAACATCCGTCCCATCCTTCCTTCTGTTCTTTAAAAATCGTTTGAATTAGCAGAGATGGTCAGGGTTTATGAAGGAGACCAACAACTGTAAGCGGATATCAGAGAATAGGTACACGGAATGAAGCGGAACAGAGAACAAGATGGGGTGAAGGCTTATGTGAGCATGGTGGAAACGAAGCCGTGAGTTCAATAGAACAGTAGGGGGAGCAAGTGCATCTGACAATTTTTAAAATTGGGTGGCTGTAGAATGGACGCAAGCACATTTATAAAATGGCTGCGGATTTTGTGTGGCTGAAAGAAGCGTAGTCAAATCAACCACGATTCATAATGACAAATGGAGTGTGAGAATATTTCCAAACTTGAGTTAAATCCGGGAGTTTAATCATAAGACTGTTGGAAAATAAATGCATGGCTTATGGAGGAATGGCGTGGAATGAAATGGTTATAGAGGCGATTTCGTTTAATCATTGCATATAGTTGAGCTCGTGATTTAATAACTATGCAAAAATGTGTTAGAATGCCATTTGAAATAAAGTTTTGTTCATACCTTTGGAATTCTTGTCATTTTTCCTTAGTCTTCAATCAGTTGCTCCTCGTTGGTGCTTTTGAATGCCTTTTATCTTCATAATATATTCTCATACTTGCATTTGATTTCATGATTGCTAAACTAACATCTGACTGTAAAAATTTGTTTTTTTGGAAAACAGAGTGGTGGCTGCAGAAACCCAACTGGCTGCGGAATCAGTGAGCAGCTGTGGAAACTGACTTTAGCTGCGGAAACTGACCTTAGCTGCGGAAACTGACTTTAGCTGCGGAAACTGACCTTAGCTGCGGAAATTGACCCAACAAGCTTATAACTGAATGAGATGTATAAATGATGACTGACTGGATGGAAAATGGTCATAATTTTTTTTATTAATGGAATGAAATGAATGAAATGGAGTTGAAATGAAGTGATGTGGAATGGAAATGAGATAGAGTGGAATGAGGATGAGGTGGAATGGAATGAAAAATGAGAGAGAGATTTTTTTTTTTTTTGGAAAATATAGGGTGTCAGGAATTCCTGATTTTCGCCCTACATTTTCGGTATAAGGCTGCCAATCAATGATTGGTTTTTGGGCTTATACAATTTTTTTTTTTTTTATTTTTATTTTTATTTTTTGACAGAAAAGAACAAAGGCTAGGCTAGTGGAGAAGAAGGATTCTTCTTCACCAGCCCTATTGTAGAATTATCTTGAAACATTTTGACAAATTCCTCTTTTGAGAGTGGCTTATGATAGATCTTTAATCTGTGGCCATTCACAATAAGAGGAGTTTGAGATTCATCAATGGTCTTGATTCTTACCGCTCCATTGCTCAAGACTTTGTCAATCTCATATGGCCCAAGCCAATGAGTCTGAATTTTTCCTTTAAAGTCTTTAAACTTAGAATCAAATAGCAATGCCCAGTCTCCTTCTTGAAACTTTTTATTTTTGATGTATTTGTCATACCACTTAGCTCTCTGATATTGAACTAGATTAGTTCTTAGGATTTCTTCTTGTCTGATCTCATCTAGCTCATTCAACTGCTCCATTCTATGCTTTTGGGATTTTGATAGATCCATCCCCAACTGAACTGCCATCTTGAAGGTTTTGACTTGGAACTCAATGGGGAGCAGGACTTCTTTCCCATAAATAAGTTCATAGGGGGAATGCCCTGTTGTATTTCTCCATGTAGTTTTGTAGGCCCACAAGGCTTCAGGAAGCCTTTCTGCCCAATCTCTTCTGTGTAGATGAACAGTTTTAGTGATGATGCTTTCAATAACTTTGTTTGTAGACTCCACTTGGCCATTTGCTTGCGGATGGTAAGGAGCAGATTTCCTGTGCTTGATTTTGTATTCTTCTATCAGATTTTCCACCATGTTGGATGTAAATTGACTTCCCTGATCTGTCTCAATTTCTCTTGGGACACCAAAGCGAGTAAAAATATCTTCATAAAGAAAACTAACAACTGAATTTTTAGTAGAAGAAAGTAATGCTTTGGCTTCTACCCATTTAGTGACATAATCATTACATACCAATATATACTTCTTTTGTTTAGATGGTGGATTAATAGGTCCAATGAAATATAACGCCCATTTTTCAAAAGGTTCAATGAGTACCTGTGGCTGTAATGACATTTCATTTGAAAGAGTCAGTTTCCCTACTCTTTGGCAGCTGTCACACCTTTTGACATATTCTTTTGTATCTTTGAAGAGGGAAGGCCAATGATATCCTAAAGAAAGGATTTTATAGGCCGTCCTTTTGTCAACAAAGTGTCCGCCGCATGGTTCATCATGACATGCCTTGAGGATGTCAGGTATTTCATCTTCCCTAACACATCTTCTGATCAAAAAATCTGGCCCTGTTTTAAACAATTCATTAGAAATCTCCTGAAAAATCTTTCTTCTTTCACTAGGAAATAGATGTGGAGGTAGTTTCCTTGTAACCAAATAGTTAGCAATATCTTCATACCAAGGAGTCTTAGCAGTTACTGCAAACAAATATTCATCAGGAAACTTATCCTCTAGAGGAGAATCTTCTTTAGTATTTTAGATCCTAGACAAGAAATCGGCTACTGTATTTTGTTTCCTTGGTCTATCCAACACAGTAATATTGAATTCTTGTAACAGTAAGAGCCACCTTGTAACTCTACCATTAGTAACAGGTTTGTTCATTAGATATCTAATAGCAGAATGATCAATATAGATAAAAGTTTCATAGCCTGTTATATAATGTCTAAACTTATTGATTACATGAACAACAACTAAGAACTCTTTTTCAGTCACAGTATAATTCAACTCAGTGGGAGTCAATTTTTTATTGGTATAATAAATGGCATAAGGAACTAAATCCTTTTGACCCAACACAGCTCCTAGAGCTGTATCTAAGGCATCTGTAGAAATATGGAAAGGGAGTTTCCAATTTGGTCCTCTCAAGATAGGTGCTTCAGATATTCTTGTTTTCAAAGTTTCAAAGGCTTTTTGACAATCAGGATCCCATTTGAATTCACAGTCTTTTGTAAGTAGTTTGAAGAGTGGAGATGCTATTTTAGTGAAGTTTTCTATAAATCTTCTATAGTATCCAGTAAATCCTATCTCTTTGAAAATTTGGAATAGGCAACTTGGAGATGAATTCAACTTTTGATCTATAACCTTTAATCCCATCTCTTGAAATGTGATGTCCCAAAACAATACCTTCAATAAACATCATAAAACATTTTTCATGACTTAATGAAATATTTGTCTCTTTACATCTTATAAGTACTTTTTCCAAATTCTCTAATGCTTCTTCAAATGAGTCACCATAAACTGTAAAATCATCCATATAAACCTCTACACAATCATGGATTAAATCAGAAAAAATTCCTAGTACTGCTCTTTGGAATGTTGCGGGTGCATTACATAATCCAAACGGAAGCACTCGGTAAGTAAAAATTCCCCATGGAAAAGTAAATGTGGTCTTATCTTGATCTTCAGGTGCTACCTGAATTTGATTATAGCCACTAAAACCATCCAAGAATGAAAAGTACTTTTTGCCTGCTAGTGTATCTAATACCTGATCGATAAAGGGCAAAGGAAAGTGATCCTTGAAGGTTGCTTTATTCTCTTCCTTGTAATCAATGCATACTCTCCATTTACCATTCTTTTTAGGTACTATAACCAAAGGAGAAACCCATCGGGTATCTGAAATTGGATAAATGAAGTTTACATTGAGTAGTTTTTGGATCTCTTCTTTCATTATCTCCCTAAGGTTTGGATTCATCCTTCTGTGAGGTTGTCTAATTGGTCTACTATTTTCCTCGATGTAGATGTGATGAATACAAGTCTTAGGGTCAATACCTTTCATATTAGTATATTCCCATGCAAATGTAGTAGAATGTTTTTGTAACATTTTGGTTAGCTCTCCTTGTTGTGATTCTTCCAAGTTTTTGTTGATATTCAATGTTTTACCTGGAAACATTTCAATGGTGGAACTACCAAACTCTTCCATAGAGTAAAGAGACATTTGTCTAGATGATAGATACTCAATGTCAGAATCCAACTGAAATTGTGTGTGGTCATATTGAAGATATTTCAAAATTTTCTAATGTATTCAGAATTTGACTATCTTCACTGATTTCAGAAATGGTAAACACAGGTTGTATAGTGTCATCATCATCGACCCATTCATTATCCCCTACTTCTGTAATTGCTTTTGCTGGAGGATACAAATTGAATTTCTTTGTCGAATTACCATCAGAAATGTACATATCCCCAGATCTACAACTAATGAAAGCATCAACTGTGGCTAGCCAAGGTCTTACTAAATGAGTGGGTGCCCTCCTAGATTACTCTTGGGAGTCAAAATCATGAAATCTACTGGATATTCCCAAGATTCTAAGGAGACTGACATATCTTCTAATACACCATCTGGTTTGATTATAGATCGATCTACAAGTTGCATCAAGGTGGGTGTAAAAAGAAGATTAGGAAGTTTTATCTGTTCCATAGTCTGTCTACTCATAATGTTGATAGCAGCCCCTAAGTCAATCAAAGTATTTGGAATTTCTACCCCATTGATATGTGTCTTGACAATTGGACTACTGGGATCTACATACTTTTGCATGATAATTTTTCCCATCATGATATCTGCAATTTTTCCTACCACGTGGATTCTTCCTGTATCTCTTGGTTTCCTTCTTGGTCTTTTGAGACTCAACTCCTTTATTGTTTTTGCTAGAATAGGAATCTCTCTAATGGCTTGTAGCAAGGGAATCTTGATACATACATTTTTTAATTCATCTAGAAAATCATAGTTAGGCAACGAGATTTGTTTTTCCACTCCTTTATCAATTTGTAATCTTTCAGGAAAAAGAGGTATGGATGAAGATGCAGGTTGCTCAACTATAGGAGTTGTGGGGGTTAACTTTTCTTTCTCTTTTCGAATATTTGAGTTTCGAAGAGATGCATCCTCATAACCTTTATTGACTTTAAGAGAGTCCTCCTTAGAGGTATCTTGCTCTTGGACATCTATAGAAGGTTTTTCCAAAACTCTACCAGACCTGAGTTGTACATCATTGAGAGGAACAATCATATAGGTAGGAAATTGTTGTCCTTCTATCATGTAAGTATTCTGGGGGTTTTTATTGTTAGGATTTGGCAATGGCTGAGAGGGAAATTGATTTGTCTTTTGTTGAAATGGAAGCATGAGTTGAAGATTTTGATTTTGTTGAGAAGGTTGTTGTGGAGGAAATGGCAATGAAAGTTATGGATTTTGATTTGGAAGTTGTGGAGTTTGTTGATTTTGAAAATATGGAGGAAATTGATAAAATTGAGCAAACCTCCCATAAGGATTTTGCATCCCTTGTGCCCATGATTGATATGGATTTTGAGGTTGGGGCCAAGGTTGTTGCTAAGGATTCCAATTTGGTGGGGGTTGAAAATTCATAGGATTGTTAAACCCTTGATTTTGTTTCCCCTACCAAGGTCTTCTTGCAACAAAACAAAGAGATTCTACTAAATTTGGATCTTCTTGAAAGACGGCTTTGAGCCCAGGAATTGAAGGACAATCCTTGGTCTCATGATTCTCTGAGAAAATCATACATGTTTCTACAACTTTTGCATACAGGGGGCATTCCCTTAGAGCATGTTTCTTCCTACATTTTGGACAAAAGATGGCCAAAGCTTCAGCTTCTGCTTTCTGCTTGTTTTGTATTTTAAGGGTGTCTAGTTGGTCACTAAGACTCCCTAAAATATCAGTTTTGAACTCATCAAGCATATTGCCAATCTCTGCCCTACTTACTGAACTGGTTGCAAATTTGTTTGCTCTAATCAGAGAAGGATCTCTAGGCCCTTTTGCAGTTTTAGATTTTCCCCTTAAGAGATGGACACATAGTTATGCTATGTCATGAAGTGGAAGTTGAGAAATATCTCCCTTTCCCATCATGTTTAAAATGTCTATCCATTCATCTCTAGTGGCGTTCAATAGAAGGGCTTTCAAGGTTTCCTCATCTAGATTACTCATTTTTGCTCTCTTTAAGTTGTATGGAAATCTTTCAAGTAGCTCCTCTAAGTTTTCATCTTCTTTTTGTACCATCTTGAATACCTCATCCTTATGATTGGTGGGCATGCAATAGTCCAGGTATCTATCCAAAAAAGTTTGTTTCATATCATTCCAACTATTAATAGACTGAGTGGCTAGTCCCATGAACCATTTCAAAGCAGCTCCTTTTAATGTTGAAGGAAACAGTTTAAGTTTTTGAGAGTCTTCCATATAGTCATAAGTTCGACACACTACTTCAAACTCAAATAGAAATGTTTCCGGATCCTCACCTCGCAATCCATAAAAGTTGGGGAGGACAGATGGTGAGATGTTTTTCATCGTTGTGTGAGTTTTCTCATCAACTATAGGGAATCCAAACGAGTTATCTCCTTCCCTATTTCTTCCATTATTACCTCCACCTCCACCATTGTTGCCTCCATTATTTCCTCCTCCTCTACCTCTACCTCTACCTCCAAGTCCATCTACTACTTTCTCTGTCATGATAATTTCTTCACAGTCCTCAGAGTCCTCTGGTTCTTCTATTAACGGAGGATGAGAGGGAGTTTCTTCCTTTTCTTCTTCAGGTGATTCTACTTCTTGAATTACAATATGCTCTCCTGTAGAAGTAAAGAAAGGGTCTTCCTCTAAATGAGATTTGGTAGATGGTGTAGGAGAATCCTCTAATTCAGCTGCTCCTTGAATTCCAGGAATCTTAAGGTTAGGGGTAGATGGTGGTGAATCTTGTCTATTCCTTGAAGAAGATGGAGTTGTGAAAATTGAACTCTTGGCTCTATCTATAAACCTTCCCCTAGAATCTCTTGCTCTATGCATGCCATTTTTTTATTTTAAGTTGGGCTAATAATTCTCTTTCTGATCTTCCAGGTCACACTGGGTGCAAGAAGAGAGCATACTTAAGAAATTATTGAACCAATAACTCTCTTTTCTGATCCTCCAGATCACACTAGGTGCAAGAGGAGAGAATACTTCAAGAAGTTATCAATTTTTCCCTTCTTTTTATTGTTTTTTTTTTAGGAAATTGGCTACCTAGTTACACTTCCCTAGCAACGACGCCAAAATGTTTGGTCAATTTAGAGTGTCCTAAATTGCTGTATTAATTGTCAATCTGGGAGTCTTAAACTGTTGAAGTGTGGCGCACTATATGTGCAAGATAACCTATTTCTTATTTTTTTGTCGTTTTTGAGTTTTTGTTTTGTTTTGGGTTTATTTCGTTGATTTCCTAATGTGCGATGGAAATTATAAAAGACAAGTATGGATATAAATGTTCAAGGAAATAATGTCCTTTATAATGATTTCCAAAACTTCAAACTTCAAAAGGGGTTTAAAACATGCAATGATAAAATTAATTCCTAAAAGAAAATGAAAATGTGTCACTATACTAGTCAAACAAACAGTGAACTATTGATCATGAAACCATTATCCTTGTTGTTGTCCAAATACAAAAGAAACTGTACTCAAAGAAATCCAAAAATTGCAAGTAAAGTAAAGCTAAAATCAAATTACATCAACTCATATTCTGACCCCTCGCCAGTTAGTCTCGCTATGGCTTTCGGAGGTAATCATAAACAACTTGAGCAATCTGATATCTAATTTGCAGAAAAGTAAATTAATATCAAATTACACAATCATACTTCAATCCCTCACCATTAGTCTCGTTATGGCTTTCGGAGGTAATCATAAACAACTTGAGCAATCTGATATCTAATTTGCAGAAAAGTAAACTAATATCAAATTACACACTCATACTTCAATCCCTCACCATTAGTCTCGCTATGGCTTTCAGAGGTAACTGTCAATGACTTGAGCAATCCAATATCTAATTTGCAGAAAAATAAACTAATATCAAATTACACACTCATACTTCAATCCCTCACCATTAGTCTCGCTATGGCTTTCAGAGGTAACTGATAATGACATGAGTAATTTAATATCTAAGCCAACTAATAAAGCAAATGAACAGAACTAAAATAAACAAAACAGAGCTGGAATTAAAAACTAAAAAATGTAAGTCAGCAGAAAGATAAAACTGATTCCATGTCATTAGTCATTGTAAAACTATGTGCAAATGCCTGGGCTGCCTATTGTAATCTGGAAGAAATACACTGATCAGCGTTAACAGTAATGGAAAGCATGTAAAATTATGGACAAAAATAAAACGTTAGTACCATAAGGAATGCAATATATACAAGTGAATAACTATGGCATAATAAACGTAAAAACACAGCATAAAACTATACAGCAATAAACAAAACCTCGGTGTGTGCAGGGGCCCTCTGCACAATCTCGGGAAACAGTTATCAACCACGAATTATGCTCAGAAACAGAGTCTTCTCATATATTCAGAATGCAGTCATAACGACGAAACAATGTCACAGCACAGTGGGCTCGTTAACAGTCAAAAATACATTCAAAAAAGACTAACTATGATGCGTATGGAGATGCATTATTTATAACAGAAGGCTACATAACTGATTTCCTAAAAACTGCGCTGGCAGAGGACACGTGAACGACAACGTCCACGGATCTAGCATCATGGCTACCGAGATGATGCAATCTAATGAAAGCGGCTTGTTGGATTTACATCGTGGGTAGCCTACAGGTGTCAACGTGCCTCTAGAAGTCTAGAAATGGCCATGAAAATCTTTCACGTGCCTGGAAACAAAGTCCTGTTACCGTAGGATTCTTCTGTTGGCCGCCGCTTGACCACCGTTGACTATGGCCTCTTCTGATGAATTCTACTACGCCAATAGGACTCGGTCCATGTCCACGTCATTTTAAACTTGCCCATGTGGCTCGATTTGCCTGAAGACACGTGCAATATAGACTTTAACAAAAACAGTTGCGGAAAGTGATAAGATTCTGCAGCTCTTAAGCAAAAATCTAGTTCAAACAGCAACACAAAGACATAGTCAAGAAACCACTTTAATTTCTCTTTTATAACTAATATGCAATGATATTGATGGATTAGGAGGCTCAGGTGAATGGAAAGAAGCTAGAAAAATGTGTAGGAAAGATGCAAATTTGGGGCTCAACAATATCAACAGCTGCTATAGCAGACAATAGTAATTTATGTTGTGTTGGGCACGATTGCAGCACTTCCAAAGCCGACATTGCTAAAGGGGAAATAGCTAAATCTTCAACAATTTTATAATTCTGAGCAGCTCTAGCATGTGGATTGAAATATGATTTCTGAAGTATACCTTTAGCAGGGGTTTGATTACTAAGTCAGGGTTAGGTTTCTCGATCTATAGCGGATCAGAACCAGGAGGAGTTGTATTTGATGGGTTTGAATTAGAAGATTCTACTTCATTACCACCAACAGGATTTTTACTACCATATTCTTGCGATCGTGTCGCAATCCTGACATGAGACATCGTCATAATGGGTTCTTCTGAGGCATTTGAGGAATAACCAATCATCTTACTATCTTGATTAGGAAAAGGATCCTTCAAGACAGCAGGTGTTTGAGAACCTTTGATGATTTTCGAAACCTCTACTCGATGTGGGCAGTCTTTGGTAAAATGAACCTTGTTGCAAATGAGACAAGGATAGCGAGGTTTACATTTTTCGTCAGTGGATTCATTTTTATCTGTTTTCTCTTTTGAGTTTTGTTTGTTTTTCTTATTCCCCTTCTTTTTGCCACCGGACTTTGATTTGGTCGTAGATGATTCTACGACATGGATATCAGCGGGAATTTCAGCAGAAGAGTCTCATGTTGGGGAATCTGGTAAATTTATAATAGGAGAAGATTTCTTTGAATATTTCTTCTTTCTTTTAGTACTAACTGAACCAATCATACCATAAGCGGCATGAGACCCTGAAGGAGTTGCAGTTATTTGACCATGTTTCCGAAGATCAGGGATTTTTTCATGTAAAGTACCTGACTGTGTATAGACGAGGTCAAGGTACTGAGCCTGAGCAATAACTTGCTCTTCAATAACAACTAACAATGATTTAATGAACCATTCCACTAAAATTTGATCCGGAATGAAAACTTTCACCAAACGCCGTCTACGTCACCATTCATGAATATGATCAGAAATATATGTGGACGTGGATTGTCTTAGTGAAGTTAACAATTTCGTGCCATTGTTGTATTTGATAGGAAACTAAAAATGAGTTAAGAAAGAAGTGGCTAACTGCCTAAAATTATAAAAAGAGCCTCGTGGTAACTCAATGTACCATTTGGCAGCAAGACCAATCAGAGTTCGTTGAAAAAGACGTAATCGAATTGAATCATCAATGATGGAATTAGATGTACACCAGAGGTGATAAGTCATCACATGATTTGACGAATCCTCTCCTAACTTACCCTCTAAATTCAGGATATCACTAGGCAACTTATTAGGCATTGGCGGCCAATACGGAAGATAGTAAATCGAATCGTTCATAAGGCACGACAAATCAGGTAAATCAAAAGTTGCAATAAATGGTAACTGACGGTTAGGGTCGCGAAAACCTTGCGTAACAAGACTAGCCCCAGGAGGAGGATATCTAGGATAACCTGGAATTGGATTTGCATTAGGAATATTATAACCTCCTGGGAAACCATGATTAACTGGACCAAACTGGGGTTGTTGAGGTTGTTGATAAGTATAGCTAGGGTACGGTCGATACTGATAAACTGGGTTTTGTACAGTAGGACCGAATTGATAATGTCCCTGGTATGGTTGATAAGTGAATTGTGGTTGACTTGTGACAACTGTACTTGGACCAACTTGTCCTGTAGGCATCTAGACCAAAGTTTGAACTATAGGTCCTGACTGTGGTAAAGAGGCTTGAGGAGTTTGCACTGATGCAGGAACAGTAGAAACCAGAGTTATTGATATTCCAGAAATAGGTGTGGTAGGTTGAACAGAAGCTGCAGTAGTTACAACAGCAGTTTGAGGCAGAGTTCGAGGTGAACTAGGCCCAAGATGCTGAACTAAACCAGGTGTAGAGGTTTGAACAGTAGGCTGGACAAGTTGCTGGGTTGGACCAAAAACCAAAGGTTGTCTAGGTTGACTTGATAACTGCACATTAGGTTGCATAGTCTGTTGAGTTTGAGATGGATCCCACACCATATTCATTCCAGGGTATGGACCCATAAAAGGTTGTGCATATGGAGGACCATAATCGGGTTGAACGTAGGGCTGATAATTAAGTGGTACATTTCTAGCCCCTTGTACAAATGGTTGACCAGAAGGTAGTTGGAAACCTTGAGTTGGGTACTAACCTTGAGGTTGATAACCTTGAGGCACGTACTAAAACTAGGGTTGATCTTGAGGTATGTATTTAAACTGGGGTTTACCTTGAGGTATGTACTGAGTCTAGGGTTGACCTTGAGGTATGTATTGTCTTGAAGGTATGTATTGTCCTTGAGGTTGCCCCCCAGGTGGTAACTGACTACCTTGAGGTTGTCCCCAAGGCGATAATTGATTACCTTGAGGTTGCCCCCCAGGCGGTAACTGACTACCTTGAGTTTTCCCTCCAGGCAGTAACTGACTACCTTGGGGTTGCCCCCCCAAGCAGTAACTAACTACCTTGAGATTGTAGATTTGGAATACTACCAGACATCATAAGAATTTCTTATGTGTTCAACACTTGGGTTCCATTACTACTAGTTGATATCTCATGTTCAATTGGTTGAGGAGATGCTCTTGAAAAAGTACCAGTGAGTGACTGGTACCCTGAAGGAATAGAAGGACCGCCATATAAAAATGTTTTCGGGTGTTTGGGAAAACATAGATGACTGTATCGACATGTTCAATGGAGGATAATAACCTCTGGGTGTAGGATGAAAATGAATTTGAGGTGGTGAAAAACTAAGACCTTGGTTTTCTAAAAAAATTGTCAATGATACGTACCAAACGTCACTCCTAAAAGGACTGTAGAATATTGATTCACGCTCGCTAAGATCTAAATTTGGTTGGTTTTCAGGAAGAGTTACGTCTTTGTCTGGACTGGCAAGTTATTCAATAGAAATGAGGCCAGAAGGAAGATTTTGGGTAATGATATTCCCTACCCTGGGCGAACCAGGACCACTTGAAGTTGGAGAAGCAAATCCTGAAGATGGAGTAGCAGTAGGTTTAGTTTCAGGCTTAGAAATTTCAGGTTCTTCAGCTAATTCAATGGTAGGAGAAATACTACCAGTAACTTCGGAAAATGAAATTGGTTGTTGAATATACTATGTTGTTTCAATTTGATAATTAGGATGAACAATTAAAGATGACTCTTCGGTTTCTGGTGATCCAACTCTACTGTCACTAGGTGATACAAGAGCTCGTCTCCCTTCAAGCTGGTTTGGCATATACTCAGGAGGTTGCCCGCGAAGTCTACGAGATTGTCTCAATAGTTCAACCACGATTAAATATTTAATTACTCACACGCAAACAAAGAAAATTTCATTAAAACCACCTAAAATCTCTAAAGAAACAAACAACTAAATCACATGCCTAAAAAATCTAAGAGTTCAAACCAGACACAAACAATAACTTCCCATATTAAAAACACTAGTTGGTGATGAAATCCAACGTCGTATAATTTTAATACAAAAAGGGCGGTTGGAACAGTTACCCCGACAACCTGCTTAATGAAACAGACTGACACAAGTTTCTTCACAAAACCATCTCAAGTGAAGAGAACCCCCCAGAGAGTCCAAGTGAGTCTAGTCGACGTCTGCTCCAAGTACAGTGAGACCCGTCCTTCACCATCACCTTAAGAAATAATCTTAAGTTTATGAACACTAAGGTTACCAATAGCAACAAATACAATTGGGGGAACAGTCTACGATCCGATCTATGCGCAAGGGCAGAGTAACAAAGATCAATCCCCTTGAAGGCTCCTCGACATGATCAATCCAAGGTTTACCAACAAGTGACCCCAGACTCCTCGACAATGGTTAATCTGAGGTTTACCGTTTATAATACGCACAAATCATCTATCTTTCCCAATGAAATAGACTTGATTGTCCCAAAGGTTCGGACATGATCTCATGATTGACTCCTTTAAGAGAAGCTTCCCAAAATGTATCAATTACAATTGTATTTATTTCCTACCACAAGATATAGCTACTTGTTTGGTTTAACTATCTTGGAGAGTTAATTACTCCCTACTCCAAGATACTAGCCTAAGCTATATTGGTGATAAGAGTCCTAGAAAATAAAAAATATTACTACATCAGTTTTAATTAAGCAGTTGTTTTATGGGTTGTTCTTTAAGTCAATAGGTATGGAAATGAAACTTTGATTATGTGAAAACTCGACTCCAAAAACACTAAAAAATGCACCTAAAATGATAAGCAATTCGTCTTTTTCTTTCAATGAATTTCTAGCTAAAAGAAAGAGTTCGAGAATGCAATTCTTTAAGAAACAATTATTTCTTTCAACACGTAAATGAAAAGAAAATATTTTGGTCTTTTTCAATAAGAACACAGTACAAGACTACCAATTAATGTTCATAATAGATCCATTTTCTTTTTCAAAACTCGAAACTACAAAAAACAATTTCTTTCAAAAGAGAACTATAAGTTCTAGAAAACACTCAAAACTACAAAACTAATCTTGAGATCTAAAAAACTTATAAAACCTAATTGAATAAAAGCTTCAATTATTTTTGAGGATATTTTACTTAGTTGTTCAGTAAACTAAGGATTCATTCGTTCAGAATAAAAAATCAATCAAAAAACATCCAAATATGTTTTCTTTTGGAAAAATGAAATTCAAAACTTATAACCAAGTTCGTTAAAAGATTTGAAAAGAGAAAACTAAATCTGTTTCTCACAAAGGACAAATTTCACAACCAAGTTAGACTCATCAAGAAGACGAAAAGACACCAACGTAATCTAAGGTTTCTTAGGCTTCTGATCTTTGAGTCACCACAGAGACCAAGTGAAAACCACTCCAGACATCCAAAACTTTTAGAAAATCATCTAAAACAAAAATACCAATGGAACTTACTCACAAGAGATTTTTGACAGAACACATGCAGATCTAGGTAGACACTAAAAGTTGTAAATGAAACATAAACTTAACTAGAAGAAAACATTTTAGGTTTTTCAAAAACATTTACAGGGTTCGCAGGCTTCCAAAAGAACCATATGCGGTACCGCTCTGTGTACTAAAGGATGAGTGCGAAGATGCCCGCATTGTCTATAAAGAGAGAGTGTTGTCCCCTAAAAACTTCGAAAAAAACAAAAAATAATCCAGATTCTAGAAACTACCCAATCCAACACACATCAAGAAAAAACCATAAACGAGAACAAGTTTCTCAAGTCAAAGACAAAGGAAAGCCAAAAACCAAATTCAGCTCCCCAGTGGAGTCGCTAATTTGTTGGCCGGATAAATCGATCTTGTGAACAAGGCCGACCTCCCTAGTATCATAAGATAGTCTAGCAACAAGCAGAAAAACAAATCTATCTTTCTCTAAACATATGTGATTCATAAATAAAAACTATAGAGGTGTTAAGACCCTACCTTAAGTCCAACGCTAGTTTGTATCAGCCATCCTTCAACCGTCCAAAAGATTTTCCTTTTGAGAACCTGCAATCACAAACAAGCAAACATCAAATAGCACTTGCATAGCTAATATCATAAATCATGTCCATTATGGTGATCAAGGAATCCATAAAATAAACCATAAAGCAATAGCTTATTGAGAAAAACAAACTTAGTTGTATTAACTTTGAAGTAGAAGAACCTTACAACCTTTTCAGCCTTGATGTTGAACAAGCTCTTCCCAGGGTCCGAAACAGGAATTTCCTTTTCTATGACAAGCCTTGCACTCTTCCAAATCAGAACTTAGAGGTATGTAATCTCTCCTCATAAAAACTCAACTAAGAAGACTAAGTTCCAGCAGCATTTCACCTCAAAAATATTCAGCTTTCAACCTCTCCAATAACCAACCCAATGCTTCATTTTATAGTGCAGAGGAGGAGGTTACAGGTCCACCTATGAAGGGATAGAGTCCTTCTTCAAAGGGATAAGCTCCTCACATCAAGGGGTTGGCTCCTTAAGGTATGGGATGCATGAACCTTAAGGGAGCAGACTTGCCACCTCAAGATTCCTTCCAGAAGCTTCTAGAAATGACTCAAAGTGAGTTTTTAAGAATATACTTGCGCCGTTTTAACTTTTACAGGGGTCCGCACCCATAACACAGAGACAAAGCGATCAAGTGCGCAGGAGACATGACCATTAGGTGCGAGACCATAGGTAATGCAAAGAGAAAGTTTGGAACCAGAGTTTTATAGACTTTTGAGGGCTTTCTCTTATTTTCAAGGCTTGGTATGAGGAACTGAGGCTTAATACTTGCAAAGGAGGAAAGTATAAGTGGTAATGGACTCACACAGATTGCAGAATGTCAAGGTGACAATTTTTTTTGCAACACCATGTTGTTCTAGAATACCTGCAACTGCAATCACCCATGACAAGCCAACGCTAGTTTAAAAAATATCTTATTATAACATGTTTCATGTAAACTTTCTATTCATGACTTAACAGTGCGCTCAGGAAGAACAAGGATGCTTCTAGGCACAGAGTGTACTTCCAAGGAGGGAAGAATGAGTTGTTAAGGCTTCAAGGATGCGTTGTGTGCTCAATTGGGAGAGAGGAAACTTAAGGGAGGTTGTTGGGTGTAAGTCTAAAAGGTGAAGTAAGGCCCCTCAAGCTTTCGAAGTGTGATATGTCCTCAAGGGAACCAAGGAGGGAACAGGGCGTAAGTCTGAAGGCTAAATGTGTCGAGCTTCAACCTTTCCAAATGTGTTGTGTGCTCAAGAGAAGCTAGGAAGGCATAGGGTGCAAGTTCGGAGGCTAAAGGGATCATTCTTTGGCCTTCCCAAGTGTGTTTTTCAATCAAGGGAGCTAAGGAGGGTGCAAGATGCAAGGCTGAAGGTTGAAGGAACCATGATGTTGCTTCAATGGTGCAACACATACTCAATAAGGAGGAAGGCTTACTTTAACGACACAATTCAGAACAGGGAAGGGGAGATGATGCTTGGCAGTGTGTTATGCACTCTTAGAAGTCATAGGGCGCACTTAAAAATAAGGAAGGGGTATTGACTAAGGCTTAAGAGTGCACCATGCACTCTCCTAGCCCTAGTGGACTAACTTGTGCAACCAAAATTTGTCTAAGTCTGAAAGGTAAGACAAGGGGAAAACACAATGAGTTTAGACATAGAATCCAGTGCGACACATACCAAATCATTAATAAGAATTAGAAATGATTGAAAAATGATAAATACACATTAAAATACCATTTTAAAAACATGCCCGAAGCATAATAAACAAAGTGTGTGCAACTGTGACCAGAAGTGTCATTTTAAAATTAAAAAAGGTATTGTAACCATGAAGTGCACTAGAGATGTTATAAAAAATGTGATGACACTTAGGAATGAGAAAGAACACTTGAAACATGTGGAATGACTTGAAATGACTCTTAACAACCAAATCAACACTTGACATGATAGTTTGGTAGTCTCCAAAATTTGAATGTAGTGAATTTTTGGAGGGTTTTGTAGCAGTGACAAAAATTGGCGACACAATGGACGAACTTCAACTTCTCTGCCTATGAATAACTATTCATTTAAAGGGTTAGTCCTCCAGAAAGTATTGATTCACCAATTAGATTTCCTTGACTTCCCCTCTCGACTCGGTTGAATACATAGCACCTTCCCTTTCCTTGGTTCAAACACACAACATATCTGCCATGTCACAATTGTTTCAATATAGGAAAGGGTAATAAATACATAGTGAGTTTTAGATATTCAAAGTATGAGTTTCATCTCTTATGTTGCTCCACTGTTGGGGCTTGGAAAATACCCTGATGGAGTCACTATAAGAGCAAAAGTATTGCTTCACTACCAGTGACCTTAACAGTACCCCGACGAAGTCACTTGCTTCACCTCCTTGTGCAAGAATCCTTTCTCTTCTTTCACCCTTTATTTATTTATTTAATAGAACTATGATTCGATACTTATTATTTCATTGGGTGAAAGAGGGATCTCGACTTATTGAGAGAAGAAGAGGTTGCCCCTTCATAGAAGTATTAATATAACCTTTGATATTGGTTTTCTTGCTTTAGATTTTCCCCTTATCATTTCTCTATTAGATTGGATAAGAATGTAACAACAACAAGTAGATTTAACACCAAGTTGAGGTGTTTGGATACGAAAATAGATGTGGACCTAATAGGTTCTCTCTAGGTTTTCTTCTTGGATGTATTGTATTTTCCATCCAAACTTAACTCAACCTATGGCATATTCCCAGACAAAGAAGAAGAACTAACAGATTTCCAAGCATTGTGGTTGTAAAATTTCCTCTTTTGTGCACCACAAATCCCTTCATAGCCATGTATTCTTTCACACAAGGTCTTGTTTATGTATAATGACCAAGACACAAAACAAGACGGGACACGAATCGACACAAAAAACACAACACCAACAATGGAAGATAAAGAAATAAATTATAAAGGAAACATAACTTAGAGCTGATATTGAAAATAATGCTTCAAATCTTGGTCATTAACAGGAAGAGGGTCAATACTTCCATCTAAATATTTTAACTTAAAACAATTATGGATCTGTTTATCTTCAATGGTATATGGTCCTATCCACAACGATTGGAACTATGTGTGTTTGTGTTTCTCTTTGTGGGCTTTATCCCACTTCAATGCTAAGTCACCCACATCAAAACTCTTAGTCCCTATAGATTTCTTATCGAACCAATGCTTAGTATGGTTTTGATGTATGGAAAATATTTCTTTATATTTGAGCGTTTCTTCCTCAAGTTTAAGAAAAGTATCTATCCTTCTTTGAACTAGAAGGCATGGTCTGCCTTGGGACTCTTGGGAGAGTTGCAATATTGAGAGATACAGGTTAGGAGGCATGATAACGTTTTTACCATATAGCAGGAAATATGGTGAGGTTTTGAGGGAAGGCTTAAGATTTATATAGTCAGACATAATACATTTACCAAAGCATTGTGCTAGTTCCTTTTCTGGGAGAAAATGGTTTTCTCGATTATGTGAATAAGATTTTTTGTTTGTTGACTTTGCTAATCCATTTCCCCGTGGGTAATAATTTTATGCATGCTTTAGTACGATACCATTTTCTAATGTGAACTCATAAATTTTCAATGAAGAAAAATAAGTTGTATTATCAAAGACAAGAGACGTTGGAACACCAAACCTGGTTATAATGTTCTGCTTTAGGGATTGGATGGCTTCCTAGTCATTGACTTGTCTTAAAGGAACTACCTCGGTCCACCTATTAAAATCACATATCACTATCAATATGTATCAATGTTTCTTTGATGAGTGTGGGAATATTTATCCAATAACATCTAGTCTCCATTGTGGAAAGGTTTCTCAACTACTACTGGTAGATGTGGAGCGACCAAATTCTGGTCTCGATCGACACATATTTGACAAGCTGGGCACTTACAAGCATAAGCATAAGAGTTCTTGGATAAGGTGGGCCAATAATAACCAACCCTCATTAATTTATGTGTATTTGTATCACCCACATAACGTGCACCTGTTGGTCCATCGTGCAAGTCGCTTAATACCCTCTCTGTATCTTGAGGCTCTAGGCATCTTAGCAAGACACCATTATGATTATTTTTGAAACTCACTCCATGGACGAGCTGATAAGATATAGCTTTAAGGTGGATTTTCCTCTTTTTTTTATTTGCTAAATGTGTGGGCAACGTGTCTTGCTCTAATAATTTCCATATATCTGAATACCATGGCATTGTCAAGCTTGTCTAGGGAACTTTTTCAACATTATACCTAGTCCCATATTTAAAAGTTCTACTCTGGAGCATATCTTGCAATGATTTAACTATATAAGCATAATGAAAGATGAACTTGTGCAAGAAATTAATCTTTCCCAAGAAATATTGCATAGCCTTCTTATTTATAGAGAAAATGATCTAAGTTATAGTTTTGACCTTTTCTGGATCAAATTTGATTCCACTCATTGCAATGATGTGTCCTAAGAGAGTCTCTTCTGACACTTCGAAGATGATTTTCTTGTGATTGAGAGAAATCCCATACTTACGACACTCCTCAAATATTTTTTTAGATGACATACATGGTATTATCTTCTTTTATAGAATATAGTAACATAATCCAAATAAAATACCACACTTTAGCTAATCAGACTAGGGAAAGCAATGTCCATCACTCTTTGAAATGTAGCGTTAGCATTAATAAGCATGAATGGCATGCACTTACAGGTGAATGTTCCCCACTAGGTTCTGGAAGTGGTTTTGAGGAAATCTAGATCTACAACTAGCACTTTATTGTAGCCACAAAAACCATATACCAACGAGAACGTATCAGACCCAGATATTGTTTGGAGGATCTATTCCATGGATGACACCAAATAATTATCTCTGTCTAATTCCCGGTTGAGATTGGGAAAGTCGACGCATAACCTTATCTCACTTGACTTCTTCCTAATGGGGACCAAATTCGAAACCCAAGTAGAATGAATGACCTTAAAAATGATCTGAGCATCCAACAAATTTCTCAATTCCTTTTGGATTATGGGTTCTAGTTTTGGACAAAATTTCCTTAGCTTTTACTGAAAAGGTTTCACCCCTTCTTTAATGGGAATGAGATGTTGGATAATACGATTATCGTATGTATTCAAATCATCGTATGTCCATGAAAACACATCTTGGTACTATTTGAAAGGGCAGGTAAATGATTTTTGCTCTTGTGGAGAAAAACATGGACTGAGGTTTACATATTTCATATCATCTTTATTTCCCAGGTTGACTTATTCAAAAGAAAGCTTTGAGCTTTGAGTCTTAGTATTAATTTGTCCTCTGAACTAGTTTTGCAGGTCATATAATTTTTCTAATACACCTTTAGGCATAATATTCCCTTTCATTGCATTAGTTTCTTCCTACAAAACCTTGTTGTGCTCATCTTCTTCTATGGATGCATCTTTGAACACATCTGTGTTAACCATAAAATGCAATATCTATTGGTCATCATTGAAAACATGAAAATTAGTTGTGTTACCAGGCACAAATGGTTTATATATAATCTCTATAGAAAATCGATTTCTCAATGGAGACATTCTAGCAGTTACATTATCTAATGTATCAGTTGCGCCATTCCTAATTCTAGAAACACAAATGATATTAAAATCTTTGAAATAAGTAATAAATCGCCATACCTCCTGTTGGTAGTTTTTTAAACTTGGTGAAACATAATGGATAGTGTTCCATTCCTGGCGAGTAACCACTTTTGAGTCACCAATTACCTTCAACAACTCTAACTTCATGTCGATGGCTTTCTTTAACAAGTGCTTCGTATTCGATAATATTGTTTGTGAACTCAAACTCCAAATGGAATGATAGGATGTACTTCTTTTTATGTGGGTCTATGAGAATGCAACCAACTCTAGAGTCATCCTGCGTTTTTGAACCATCAAAGTACAAAGTCCAAATATTGTCGGCTACTAAGATGGTTCCTATACTATTATTACTATGTACATCTATGTTTCAAGACTCATTAACACCAGTTGGAGTACAAGGAAGGAGCTACAACTGTGTATATTATGGGATAGGTGATGGTTGTGCTTGATGATACCTATGATCAATTTCCAATAAATCATTTCCAAAGATTTTGTATGCAGATCCAATAGGTTCATTATGATCCTCAAGTGGTGTCATAATATATTTCATGTAGGGTTCACTTTCCACTCAAATCTAGTTGTTTACGCCCTTATATGGAAGCCATAAGTGTGACCAATCATTCGCAAAATAACGTTGTAATTTATTGGACCACTCTCTACTCAAGAGTAAGACATAGGCTTCAGGGATGTCCACTTACAATGTTTATGCATTGGTGTACTCGATGTTCAAATAAAAAGTGGATAATAACATACTTGAGCTAGCCAATGTCCTAGACAAGTGATCCGTCTAGCTGAATTATTTTTGCATCAGTTCAAGCCCATTTAGCGTTAATTTTTTTAGCAATAGATAGTGGCATTACATTCATAGATGTACCCGAATCAACCAAACAATTATGGACATTGTAATTAAATATTTCAAAGTTTAGCAAAAATGGGGGGCAGAGATTGCTAACATCTAAAGTTACATCATTAACCACATATTCAATAGTTCCAAGAGACTTACCCAACACCTTTTGATAAGTAGAAGCTTTGTCACCTGATGAAGGCTGTGACAAGGCTTGGACATGCTGCTCTCACTGGCCTGTTATCTTTGCGAGCTCAAAGATGAAAATGTTGGCATGATCTATTTTCAAGTACTCAATGATATTATAATCAATAGTTTCATTTCTAGTAGGCAATGTTGTAGTCTCTGGAGGTGTATCTTTGTTTTAAATTTTTAGAGTGATAGAATTTCTTTTGTTACTAGTGGAAGCATTCTTAGAAGCAGTAGCATTTCTAGAGTTGTCTTTTTCATTGTGATTAGGATTAGTTGGTGGTAAGATCCTTCTTAACAATTTCTTCTTCAGCTCTTATATCATCGCTTCCTATTCATAAATGAGCCCTTTAATCCTCAAATCATAACGACCGGTTTTTTCTGAGGAGGGGCTTCACTTTCAGGTGGTCTTTTAGCACTTTTCTTTTCAATATTTAGAATGAGATAAAATTTATTAACTGAGTGTCCAATACCTTACTTTCATCGGTTGTGTCAAGCTCATTTGTTTCTTTTGTCTTCTCAAACTACTCATCCACCAGTAAAGTATCAACAATATGGGTTACCAGAGCATTCATGTTGTGGTTCCACTAAGGGAAAGTTTTTTTTGAATGCCATTCATGATGGAATGAGAAATAGTTATCCATGACAATAATTTCAACATTCAACACAAAATTTGATCTCTAGGAAGATTTAGCTACCTGATTATTGTTATTCATTCTAAATAAGAAAGACTTAGTGGGCTTGCTACTCGGAGAAGCCTCGTTTGACTTTCTCTTTAATTATGAGACTTCATTAATGAGTGACTTTAAGGATTTAGTCAAGCTTTAAATATCAACATAATATTTTTCTTTAGCCTTATTTGAATATGCTTGAAACTTTTTTCTAGTTTCCTTGGAGTCTTTAGATTCTTCATCATCAGTAATAACTCTGATGGCACACAAGTTTTTCTCCACGACGATTGCTTCTGCAAAGTTTAAAACCAATGTCTCATTTGCATCTCTCTTAACAAAAGAAAAAATGTCTGTTGGCAAGGAATTTGTACAATAATCTATAGTGATAGACTCGTGAGGTTGCATGTTTAGGGGGAACTTGTTCAATATACAGTTGAAATTTTGATTGAAATCTTTAACTTTCTCCTTTCCCCCATCTGAATATTTCCGAGCTCTTTTAACAACATGGCGAGAGTCTTATCATTGTCAAATTTCTCCAAAAAAAAATTCTTAAACTCCCTCCAACCATGGATTGAATTATCAGGTAAACTATGATACCATGATGTTGTTCTACCTTCTAAAGTGAAAGGAAAAAAACTACAAGCAATATCATCATATCATACCTCTAACATTCGTAGATGCATGTAGAAACCATCAATATGATCCTCTGCCTTAGCCTTCTTATCAAGATCAAACTTAGATAACAACTTCTCAAGATGTCTAGAAATTATATGAAGGTTATCTGGAAGGTGAGTGGCCCTTGGGTCATCCAATCCAGGTCTTGATCAACCATATCTTCATCTCCCTGTTCCTCCTCATTTTTCGAAACTGATGAGAATTATTCACTATTCAAGCCTTCGTTAGACTCATAATCACTTGTCAACTGTTATCTATTAGAAAGAACAAGATATTCCTCATACTCTTTGTGAATAGGTGGAAGTGGCTCTTGTTGGATGGTTTCTTCTAAAGACTCTACTAATTCCTCAAAAGTGGCGAAAACCAAATCTTCCACCAATGTAACCAATACACCAGTATGAGTTGTTTCTTTCTTCTTGGGGCGATGAGGAAGATTATGAGAAATGGGAAGTAAACCAATAGCTTTCGCAAACTAATGGGTAATAGGCCGAATTTCCCAAAGTTAATTGTATGTAACTTCATAGGCTAACTATGCACCAGGTTGAGAATACCCTCCTACCTAAGTAATAGGAGATGGGGTGGTACTCGGGATATTACTTCCTTGTCCATAATATGAATGATTAGGATGTGATTATTTATCGGCCATAAAAAAATTGATGGCCCTCCTTCTAGTGCCAAAACATTGACAGTGTTGTAACATGCCAACATACAGGGTATCTCCCCGATATTTGGTCCTGGAAATTAGAACTCACACCATTTGGTTTGTGAGTCCCATCCAAAAATATGATGTGACTTCCATTATCTTAGAGATTTTCCTTGGCTTAAGCAATTAGCATGAGAGAGTAGCGCACATGTGCTTTTGAATGAGCAAGGGAGAATGCCTTGTGGATTTTTCAACTATAAATGTATCAAGGTTATTTCACTGCAAGGGAGAAAAGCAAGTCTCTAAAAGAGAAGTAATAGTACTAATCTAGTATAGACACACACACATAAATAAGTAATAATTGTTATACATCAAGCGAAATAGTTCACATAGATGTTATGATCATTAAAATCATCACAACACATTTCCAACAAGTTTAGTACGAAGGTCATCGAAATATTTAAATTACTTTAGTACATATGAAAACCAACATAAACCACAAACATTAGAAGAATAGTCTCAAAACATCCATGATCCATGCATGGAAATGTGTTGGCCGAATGGATTAAAGTATTAAGCAAAAGTTCCAAGATACATGACTATAATGAACATCACTAGCTCCAATAGTGGAGCATTAGAACCACTACTTGCTCCCCACAAGTATTATATCTATATCTTTAATGACTTGTGGGAGATGCCTAGGTGAAAATTATTTTTCTTGAGTAATTAGGCTCATTTTATAACTTGAGGCATGACCTTTCATATCCCCATGACTCTTTAGTTTCTCATATGACTTTTTAACTTCTAATGACCTTTAGACTTTTATATAACTCTTGGACTTATAGATGAATTTTGGAATTACATGTATTTTGGACTACTTCAAATGGATCTTTTGTCCATAGATGACTATTGGACTTCCACTTCTTTGTGTTTACAATAATTACATAATTACATCGTGATTTCCACATCGACATGTGGTGAGAACATGAAAAGTAACTAACATTGATGACTTGGAATCATAGTGACTGATGACATGGACGTTATTGATAGGTGACAATGTTGACACTCATATATTCGTTCTTACATGCAACTTCCATGTTGTTAGTGTTTTCACCCTCCAAAGGGTCTTTAATCATATGAAGTCTTTCGGGCTGCTTCAATCATTAGGATTTCAATGCTCTTCAGTTGTCTCATCATGTGTTCTTCATTCTTGAATGCTTCTTTTGATTTCCCTTTTTGCTTGATCTCTTCATGCATATTTTCCATGATGTTATGGAATACCTGCAATTGAGATCACTCATGAAAATCTAATATCAGCATGAAAAATATATTATCCTAACATGTTTCATGTAAAATTTGTGTTCATGACTTAACAATGAACTCGGGAAGAACAAGGAGGCTTTTGGGCGCACTACTAAGGAGGGAAGACTGAGTGCTTAAGGCTTCAAGGATGCACTATGAACTTAATTGGGAGAGAAGAAGCTTAAGGTAGGGTGCAAGGCATAGGTCGTAAGGGTGAATGAAGGCCCTTAAGGCTTTGGAAGTGTTTTATGCGCTCAAGAGAACCAACGATGGTGTAGGGCACAAGTCCGAAGGCTGAAGGGGTTGAGCTTCAACCTTCCCAATTGTGTTGTGTGCTCAAGAGAAGCCAGGAAGGCATAGGGTGAAAATTTGAAGGTTGAATGGATCATGCTTTAGCCTTCCCAAGTGTGTTGTGTTCTCAAGGGAGACAAGGAGGGCACAAGGCACAAGGACGAACGTTGAAGGAACCATAATGTTGCTTCAATGGTATGCCATGCGCTCAATAAGGAGGAAGGATTACTTTAAGGGTGTAGTTCAGAACAAGTAAGGGGGAATGATGCTTGGGAGTGTGCTATGCACTCTTGGAGGGCACAGGGTGCACTTCAGAACAAGGAAGGGGCCCTGGCTAAGGCTTAAGAGTGTGCCACGTGCTCTCCTAGCCCTAATGGGCTAAATTGTGCAACCAAAATTTGTTTAAGTCTGAAAGATAAGACAAGGGGAAAACACAATGAGTTTAGACATATAATCAAGTGCAACACATACCAACACATACCAACTTATCAATAAGAATTAGACAGGATCAAACAATGAGAAATACACATCAAAATGCCAATTTACAAACACTCCCAAATAATAATAAACAAAGTGTGTGCGACTGTGACCAAAAGTGTCATTTTACAAAACCCAAAGGTATTGTGATCATGAAGTGCACTAGAGATCTTCTAAACAGTGTGATGACACTTAGGAATGATCAAGAACACCTCAAACATGTGGAATGAATTAAAATGACACTTTATAACCAAAGTGACACTGACATGATAGTTTGGTAAGCTCCAAAATTTGAATGTAGTGAAGTTTTGGAGGGTGTTGTATCATCATCAACACTTCCCTTAACTTAATGATCTTGACCAAGCTATCAAAATTTACATTTCCCAACCTTTTTTCCCACAACCATGTTTGATCTGTTTTACTCAAGTAGCAATTCACTCTAGAATAATCAAACACATACACATTGTTGTGAGATTCGATTTCCTTTCCTACAAATTTTCCATTTTCTACTTTTCATATCTCACAATCCTTAGAAAAAAAAGTCACATCATACATGTTGTCACAAATTTGTATTGCGATCAATAGGTTGTGCTTGAGACCATTCACATATAATAAAAAAAATTGTGCCTTAGTCTTTTCATTCATATTGACTATGACTTTTCCTTTAATTTGTTTAGGAGCATTATTTCCAAAAGTGACACCGCCTTTACTTTTCTTTTTAAGAAACAAGAAATTACTCTTGTCTATAGTCATATGCTTGGATAAGACACTATCTGCGTACCATTTGCCTTCATTTTCATGTGCAAATAAAGCAAGTCCACATCCCATGGATTTCTCAGCCTTATGTTTCCACCTCTTCATGTCTCTTGGATGTATTGATTGTTCAAAGATCTATTGTCTAGATGGAAAAACAAACTTGCTTCTGCATTCATTTTCCTTGTGGCCAAATTTATTACATTTGAAACACTCAATTTCATTCAGCGAGGGGTAAATGAATTTCTACTCCCATAAAATGAATTTCTAGACCTGCGATTCTAACAGTGTCTAGATCTAAAATTTTCTTCTCTTTCAACTTTGACATTGCTTCAGTTAATGGATTTATGTCCAAAAACATGACATGAATAGAAATGACGACAGAATAAATTTTGGTACCCGAAAGTTGGTAATTGATGAGCTTGAGCATATTTCTTGTACCTTGGTTTTCTTGTTGGCTAATTAACATTTTTGTATAAAGGAGTATTTCAAAACATAACATAATTACTCCATTTTTGAGTGATTTTTTTATGTGTATTTCATTTATCATCACTAGCTCTTCCTTGTAATGATTTTGCATAGCTTTGGATACATACGAATGTTGTGGACTTGGTATTGTCCTTTCCTTTAAAAGGTATTTTTGGCTCTAAGTATCCCATGCCTTCCTTATTTATTGGGGATCTTTAATTGCTTAGAATGTGGTCTAGTTTCTTTGTTCCTTCAGCAAATTTTTTGTCCAAATCCACATTTGTTTTGGATTTCCCAAGGTCTGCTCTTAGAGATACAATCTCTGCTTCTAAAATATGGCAGTTCTCTTCCCATTTCATGATTAATTTTTTCAAAACCTCCTCTTTTCTTTTCACTTCTTCAAGCCTGAGTTTCAAATTCAAAATTTCCTCTTTATATGAATTTGGATTATTTTCTCATGTTTCTTAACCAAATCTTCTTTCAAAAATTTATTCTCATCCTATAGATTATTATAGTTTTTTTTTTTTCTTTTTTTCTTTTTTTTTGCTAGAATGTCCTTTCTCTGCATTGCTTCTTCAAGTTTTTCTCTTTGATAAAAAAAATAAAATAAAATAATATTCATTTTCAAAATTGTACATACATTCCTCATCTCACAACAACTACTCTTTTAGTTTCATGTTCTTCCTTCATGCCTTCTTTAGTTAATTAAGATCGTCATTGTGCTCTCCTTCAAGATCCACTACACCTTCTTCTTCTTCCTTGAGGTCTAAGTTTTTTTTTCACCTAGACTCAGATTTGAATTCCATGAGTAAGCATTCAATGGGATCATCTTCTGAAGACTCTTCATTGTTTGCTTCTAAAGAAAAATCGTCATCTTTGGAGTAAAGCACCTTTTTGAAGGATTTATTCGACTAAGATTTGTGAGCTTTATCTCTAGGATTTTGAACCTTTTCCTTTTCAGACTTATCTTTCTACATAAACTTGCACTACAAGGAAAATACCTTATAGCGGAGGTTTTTGTGGAAGCCCCTATAAAAATAGCCCGAAAATCCATTTGTAGTGGAGGTCACTAGCGGAGCTGGGTGGATGGATGCTTTAGCGGATGTTTCTTTGACAATGCATCTAAATTATTCAAGCGCATCGATGCTTTATTATCCATACATGCACCATAGCTACACATTTGAAAAATAAAAAACCACGGTGCACTAAATACCCAAATGCATCGGTGCTTGAATATTCTCTAGCACCAGAGTCCATATAGTAAAACGTGTTGGTGTTATTCAACAATGACATTCTAGTGCAATAAAAGTATAACAACACCCCAGAGCATATTATAAAGTGTACCATTTCTAATTTCTAAAAAAAGACTGGTTCTATTGTAAAACCACAACACCGATGTGTTACTAGTAACGTAAAACCCTAGGGAATATTAATAAAGCATTGCGATATAATTAAAAATTAAAAAAAAAAAAAAAAAAAAAAAAAAACCACGGTGCTTTTGGATATAGGCCGCCCCAGTGCGCTCTGTGAAACACACCAGAGGATGGATAAATAAAAAAACCCTCTGGATCGTAATTTTCATTTTTACCATCTAAAGTGTAGGAGATATCTGAAACACTAGTGCCACTCTTTCCATGTGCAAGCACCCTGACATCGATGTTTCTCTTACTCACCACCTTTCAGTATTTTGCTTAGTGTGTCACTCTTGGTGTGTTTATATTTACCAAATGCACTTTAAATAAATATTTAAAATATTCCTATAGCTTAGTGCATTCGATAACCTGAACGTATTGTACTGGTGCCAACAAGTTATACTTGTGCACTAGTGCACAAGTATGCTACACCGCGATGAGAAGTTAAATTTCTAAAACACCCTCGATGCATCAACTTATGTGCTCTCCGTTACTTGTGTGGTTAGAGTTGAAAGTGCACTCGCCTCGGTGCATGACAGTGTTTTGAGCACACCGATAATTTTTTTATTTTTTGAAATTGAAATTTATGTTTCCAAAGCTATAAATACATGTTTCATTTAATAATAATAAAAATTGTATTTTATGTATGAGGCTGATGTATTTTATATGTCAATCATGTAGCTGAGACATCAATAGAGGGAGCAGCAACAATAGGAGGAGCAGCAAGCAGACCCATATAATATGGTCCGACCATGGTAGACAAGAGATAGGGAGAGGGATTTATACCCTCACCCTATTACTCTAGCGAGCCGAGCGCTCTTTAGGAATGTAGGCCTCCTCACATATTATGGGGATGGTACATCCCTGAGGCACCCTTTATCTTATTGGTGCATCTAATCCATTGATGGAATGTCCAACAACATGATTTCCGTGTTTGTCTCGAGTTGTTGTATAGGCCCACTGAGGAGGACATATAATTTATTACGGGTTTATCTTGGAGAGGGGGGATTTTCCCAAGTTCCCTGATGCCCCCTATGATGTTTCAACAAAGAGTCATATTTCATACACTCAAAGATATGTCGAGCCTTACACAGTCCATCCATCAAATTTTCAGGTCTATGGTTGACAACCATAGATTTATTCTTTTGCTACAAAGGAGGTTAGGTGCCTCTCATTATTAGTTAGCACCATTGCACATTATTATGGTGATGGGTAGCACATTATTTTCCCACTTTTGTATTATGTTGATTCTTTGAATTAGGTGCAATGTTGCATCATATGGTCTACCATTTTTTTGAGGTAGTTTTGCACGACTTTAGATAGATGTCGTGTGTTGTTGAGACAAGGGAGGGAGACCTTCCCTTTTGCTTCTGAGATTTTTTGTCTATTTTCTTAGAGGTTTCTAGAAATGAGGCCAGCATTTGATCGTCACCCTCCTAGGCTAATCACTAAGGCCTGGATGCACATGTGGAGGTAGATGATGCCCAAGAGGGGCATGTTGGAGTTTCCGACCAAGATTTCAGATGAGGCATTGGCGCTACTAGCCAATGTGGATGACCATGCATTTTTCGTGTTTGGGTATCTATATTCAGGGATTGATTGGAGAGGGCATCCCAACATCTTATTCATAATGGCTAATTCTCCAAATGATAGAGGTAATATTAGTGCTTTCTTTAGATTAATCTAGTTTCATTTTCTTGGTTTAATGATTAGAATAAAATTTATTCTAGCATGTTCTATAGCTTGTTTAATGAAATTGTCTAATTATTTTTGTGTACTATATATTTTGTAGACATTGGCTCATATTATGAGGACATTCCTCCTCCCTAATCATCGGATGGAGGAGATGAGGAGATGGGCGAGGCCTAAGAGGGTGAGGCACATCTCCAGGGGGTGTGGACGTCAATGCTATGTGATTTCGAATGGACTATTGTGATAGATTGGATAGAGTTTTGGTTTGGTATGGAGTCTACCCGATGAGGCCTCGAGATATCAGTGTGGAAACAATGTTTTTGGATCTCTACATGGAATTTCCACGATATTTTATGTCTCTTATGTGACATGTGATAGGATCTAGTACTTTACTGGTAGTGATGAGGGTTGCAGGGCATCATGCAACAACACTCATGATGATGATGAGGGTGATGATCATGATCGTGATGATGATAGTGATGGTCATGATCATGTTAATGAGGATGGTGATGATGATTCTTTTGGTGGTGCCACCCCATTGGACCATGGTTGTCAAAGTGTCAGTGGTCCTTCTGGTAGTACACCTACTCGTTATTCACCTGATGATGATCATATGCCAGAGCTAGGGGATGTGTCATATATTTCTCCTAACAAAGTAGACCAATCACCTTCTCCTAGAGACCAACCACCTTCTACTACAGACTAGCCACCTCTTAGTCCTCCACCCCCGTTGAGTTCGAAAGACATACTTGAATAGGTAGTAGTTGACCATCCATTGTCTTCTACTGTAGACCAGGATGTTGGCACTACTACGTCTGTTGTAACGGATATTTGATTGCACTTGTTTGAATTCATGATGTAGTTATTTGACTTATATATATATATATATATATATATATTATAATATATAATATATATATTATATATATATATATATATATATATATATATATATTATATATATATATATATATATATATAGTATATATGGTGCGTTTGTTTTTTTCATGTTTATGTACTTAATTTATATGTTGGTATTGATGTGTATATTGTTAGGTCATGTTAGATATGTTCATTTAATGTGCTTGCAGATAGATGTGTACGTGATAGCTATTTTTTGACATGATATTTATATTAATTTGAGGATGTATGTGTTGATGATGTTAGATTACAATCTTTGTGTTTTGTTAGATGTGATCATGATGATGATGCCCTATTAGATAATTAGATTTGTGTGCTAGCTAACGACTTTTATATGTGCTACTAAAAGTGTATATAATTAGACGATGGTAATGAATTCGAATATGTATCTTAGATAATGTTTATGCTTGTTAGATGATTATTGTCATGATGTTTATTTTTATCAAATAATGTTTCTTATAGATTATGTATTGGTAAATTTATATCAAATTTTTATATATGAAATTGCATGTAAAATGACTTACTTTAAAAAAATTGCAAACATATTTTTATAAATTACAAAGTTTAGTATGGGTTAAAATATGATTGTAAAATTACAATAAATATTTTTCTATTGCTTAGATAGTTCATTGATATGCAATCTAACTTAATTAGTAAAATAGTTCAATACTCACAACGATAAAATAATTAAAGGTAAAATAATTTAGTTAGTTATTAAAAAGATGAAAATGTGTAACTCATTCAATTTTTTTTATTTTTTTTAACTGAAACGAGTATGTATTTTATTTAATTGTAGAAGAGAGGATGGGTCTTTGCCAAGGCGACCCCAATTACAATGCAGTTGTCCATCAAATACTACTTTTGAGCTACAACATTTTCAAGGAATTTTAAAGGTACTTTCATCATTTAGGATTAGCTGCCCTTTCACGAGAGAGAAAACTTTGTTCGCCATCTGATCTGCTTCAATGTTTGAATTTCTGAGTATATGATAAAACTTGAAGGAAGCAAAGTCTAGAAGGACTCTCTTCAATCTGCCCAAAATTTTGTTGAGACTAGCATTGCTGAATAGTTCCTCCGAGTTTTATTTTTTTATTAATATCTCTAAATATCCAAAGACTTGGAGGTCTTTGACACCTTTGTCTCTTGCTATGAGGCATGCTTTTAGAAGACCGAGGATCTCAGCTTGATTGTTGGTTTTCTGGCCTAAACCCCAGCAGAAGAAATCTCTTGAAGGCCCATCCAAGGAGTAAATGACCCCACCTACACCGGCAACACCGGGGCCTCCTTTGGAAGCCCCATCAAAGAATATTGTGGTTAAATTTTGAATCTGCCACCAATTTTGGAATGTGTCATCAGGATCTCTTTTACGCCAATCTGGATTTGTTGTTTGAAGGGTAAGGAGATACTTTCGAGGATATGGCTTAAGGGGGCCAAGCCACCTCTTTTCCTCGGGTAGGAGCAAAGAGTCTTCTTTATAATACTGTTGCTTGGCAGCTTCCAAGAGGAAGGATTTGGCTTTAGCTGCTACATGCAACGGGGAGTGTTGCAAGTCTTTGAAAATCAGCTCATTGCGGGCCAACCAGAGCTGCCGACAAATGTATTTGGGGAAAGATGTCCAGACTTTGCGCAAAATGATTTGATAGGAATTCTATGAGGGTAGAAAAGACTCCAAGAGGCGAAAAGTTCTGAGACAGAAGTCTGTGGAGGGATAGAAATTTGGAAATCATGAAGGATAAGTCCCCAAACCTCTTTGGCGAATATACAATCCATGAATAAATGCTGGGTTGTTTCGAGATAGCTTTTGCATAGCACACATCTATGTGGCCCTGCTATGTTCCTTTTCGCTAGACTATCACCAGTTAGAAGTTTATTAAGAACCAGGGTCTAGAAAAACAAGTTCACTTTTGGTAAGGCTAATGGTTCTCAAACATGTTTCCAAAAGGCCGGAGATTGGCTGTTATTCCTTAAGGCCTGTAGAACTTTGTAACTTGCTGTTGTAGAATATGCTCTTGTCTAGCCCCAACCCTAGCTGTCTTTCATGAATTGATTTACAGGGACTGACTCCTCCAGCAATTCAGCAAGTAAGTATTGTTGAGGGATTAACCGGACAGGGACACCATGAAAATCCCAACCAGCCCAGTCACCACGATGATCCCATTTTGAAAGGTCATAAATACTGTTAATACCCGCGCTTTCCATCCATTCTCTAAGTTCTGTGATTTCCTCGTTTTCAGCCAAGGGATCACGACCCATGATGATCGAGCCACAGGTTTGTGCGCTTTCCATTGCCAAGAATTCTGTATACAAATTTTTTGAAGAAATTACTGCTTTTGCAGCATGGTCTCCAAACCTGCGTGCAGTTAACAGAGTTGTCACATTGCAGATTTCTGAGAGAATTGTTGTGTACGTATTTTGTCCGCAGAATGACGCTGACTGGATGAGTGGGCTCGTGGACCATCTTCCATGAAATCTTAGCTCCAAGTGCTATGTTGACAAGAGAGGGATCTCGAATTTGCAAACTTCCCTCTGCAGTCGATTTTTTAACCAAATCCCAATTAACTAAGTGCATTTTTTTCATTGCCCTTCCCACCTTGCCATAAGAAATCTCAGAGGAGTTTAGAGATCTGATCCATCACATTTCTGGGAGCTAATAGAAATGTTGCTTGATAGATTGGAAGTGCAGACAACGGAGACTTGATTAGGATGACTTTACCACCTTTTGTTAACCAGAAGCCTCCCCAACCTAAGATTTTTTATTTGATTTTACTGATGATTTCACTCCAAAGAGATCTCTTATTAACTCCATTTGTGATGGGGAGGCCAAGGTACTTGATCCTGTCCCATTGAGCATGACCTTTGAACCCAAGGCTATTCGAAATGGTTATGAGATCTTGCTGGTCTATGTTCCGGCTGAAGACTTCACTTTTGCTCTCATTGACTAATGCTCCCGAAACTCTGCAATAACTTCTAAGGACAGAGTCGAAAGCTTTGGCAATTCTGGTGGAGGCTCCTCCAAGGAGTAGGGAATCATATACAAAGAGAGCATGGTTCAGAGGGTCTGCGCCAACAGAATGTTTGAGACCCGAAAGGGTACCAGCAATTCTTTCAACTAAGAGTTTTTTACTAAGGGAGTCAACCATTAAAATGTATAGAAAGGGGGAGAGAGGGCATCCCTACCTGATGCCTCTCCGAGCTTGGAAAAAATTGGTAGGAAAACCATTGACTAGAGGGGCAATCCACGGGTTGTCAATGCAGGCTTTTATAAGGTGAACAAAATGAGGCGAGAAGCCAAAGGAAAGGAGAACATTGATGAGAAAAGAGTGATTAACTCTATCGAATGCATTCGCCATATCTAGTTTTATCAACATACCTTTCTCTTTCCGCTATTTTCTTGAGTGGATTGTCTCCTGAACTTGGATAACGTTGTCCAGAATGTGCCTGCCTTCCATGAATCCACCTTGAGAGCTGGAGATCAGTCTTTTGAGCAGAGGCTTGATCCTATTTGCTAAAAGTTTGGCCAGGATTTGTAAGAAGCATTACAAAGTGATATGGGCCTGAATCTTGCAAATGATTCAGGATTGGAGTCCTTGGGAATTAAGGCTAGGTAGGTGGAATTGGTTCCTCCACCTATCTTGGCTTTTTTCATAAACCCTCTTATCATTTTTTTAAGGTCCAATTTGATGATATCCCAGCAATATTTGTAGAAATGTATTGTGAATCCATCTAGCCCAGGGGCCTTATCTGCTTCCATGGACCAAATAACTTTGATGATTTCCTCCTCAGTTGTGGGTCTAGAGAGGGTTGTATTATCTTCAGGTTTGATGAGTAAAGGGATGTTAGAGAGGAAATCGGTAGCTTCCTCCTCATTGCCATGAGTTCCCTCACTATATAGATTCCTGAAGTGGATTTCAGCAACAACTTTGACCTTATTGAAACCTTTGCAGACTTGGTCCTCCGCTGTTTTGATTTCTGCTATATGATTCCTGGACAGACGTGCTCTATATTGTCGGTGGAAGAGGGAGGTGTTCTGATCCCCTGCCTTAAGCCACAAACTTTTGGATTTGACTCTCCAATATTCTTCTTCCATTCAAAAGGATCGGTAGGTGGAGCGTTGGGCTTTTATTTCTTTTTCCAACAAATCTACTATGATATATTTGCTTTCCATATCTATTTGCAGGGACTGCAGAGTCTACACTGCTTCTTTTCTTTGGCTGGTTGGAGTAGGGACTAGTTTCTTTATCCATTCCTTCAATGCTTGTTTTGTGGCCTTAAGTTTTTTCTCCCAAACATAACTTGAGGATCCTGAGAAATATTTGGCCCAAGCTACTTTCACTGTTTCTATGAAGCCTTCTCTCTCGATCCAAAGTGCGCTGAATCGAAATGGTATAGGGCCCAGATCTTCTTCATCTTCCTGTAGAAATTGGACAGGCTTGTGATCTAAGGTCAGTTTGGGAAGAATTTTAGAGATGATTATTGTTTTGTTCATCATTAGGGAGCTTTGCACCAGAAATCGATCCAGGCAGGTAGAAATGTGGTCCAACCCAACTCTGTTATTGAACCAAGTGAAAAGACCTTAAACGGGATTGAAATCAAAGAGATCCCAAAGCTATGTGAGCTCTTCCACTGTGACCAACATGGGATCTCTGCTACTGGAACCACCCCTCTTCTCTTTTTCTTTCAAAACTATATTAAGATCCCCGGCTATGATGATGTTGCTGGGGGAAAGATGCTCTAAAGAAGCAGAGAGAGAATTCCAACATTCTCGTTTTTCAGAGTAAATGATAGGTACGTAAAGATTGAAGAGAGAGATGGTCAACTTACTTGCGCAGTGCATCAGCTCCGTGAAGATCTAGTGTTGGGTTTCATGGGATTTATTCAGCGGGAAAAAATCTTCGGTCCAGAGAGTTGCCAGCCCTCCAGAAGAGCCCCTTGAGCTAACTGCTTTACATGAAATTTTCTTCCATTTTGACTTGCTAATATCTAGAAGGGCTTGCCCTTCTATCTTAGTCTCTCGGAGCATGAGAATGTCTGAGGGATCTGTTTTCAAGAGGTCCTTAACTGCTTTCCCCAGTCCTCTGCAGTTCCAAGAGACGAGTTTCATTATTTACTTGGGGGGGTTGGAGCCTCCCTTAGAAGGCCTTGGTCTAGTATTTTGTCCAATAGACATTTCTATTGTGGACTAACTTCCTTGTATTTTTAGTCTTTCAGCCTCCTCTTCCCTAACGTCTTTGCGGGATTTCCTTCCTGCTCTTTTTGAAGGACGCTCGTAGATTTCGTCCTCCGAAGAGCCTGAGCTTTCCGTAGGTTTTTTCCTTGTGACTTCTGTGTATGAGGGATTGGAGGGGCTGCCTTGGGAGGCTTCAATCTATATAGTTTCCCCTCCATCTTTGCTTGAAGGTGGGATTTCTGTCTGTTCCAGATTTTCCTAAACTGGGTTTTTCGGATTGATCTGGACACTTTCTGTACCATTTGGGGTTGCTTCCTTTTCTTGGTTGGACTTGGATCTGCTTGGGACTCCTATCATGTTGCCTTTACCAGTGCCTTTTTTTGGATGAGCAGCTTTCTGGACTAGAATCCATTGTTCCCCGTTTTGTTTGTCTACATGATCCTCAGCCTTCTTCTTGCAATGCTTTGCAAAGTGTCCGTGGCCATGACAATGTCTGCATTTGAAAGGAAGCTGTTCATAATCCAATTCCTGGACATGCGTCCACCCAGCAATAGTGAGCTTAATTGCTTCCGGCAGCCCCTCTTCTAGATCCACTTCTACGCAAATGCGGGCACATGAATACTGATATTTTCTTGTGGCTTGATCTATGTATTTTCCTAGAGCATTACCGATGATCTGGAGTGATTTTTGGTTCCAGCAATGGAGGGGCAAATGAGGGAGTCTCACCCAAACCAGAACAGCAGAGGGGACGTCCTGGGTAGGATCAAAATCTGGAGACCATTTGTTTAGATAAATTCCTTGCAGACCCATGAAGTATGGGCCATTCCTGAAGATTAAGCTTCTGTCTTCCGTGCTTTCGAATACGAATACAAAGAAACCTTTGCCCACAAAATAGATTTTGACACCGTCTTTAGTCAATGGTGTCCAGTTCCTTTGAGTCCAATCATCCACCGACTTGGGAGAGGGCTAGAGGCCCATGAACTGGCCTACAAGACCTCTCTCAGCCAGATTCAATGCCGCTTTACAGGTTTCTTCTTCTGGAAGGGCAACTGAAGGAATAGTATCCATTTTCTTTATAAACTTCTGCTAAATCGCAGAAGGAGGGCGCTTTGAGCCTATAGCAATCATGGACCCAAACGCTAGGACCTCTGGGGGCGGAGTGGGCGGGGGGGGGAGGGGTGCAGGGCCCCTACTGGACTCCATGGGTGATGTGAAAGCGCAGTAGGGCTGAGCGTTGCAGCGCAACAGCCACAGGGGCGCGCGAGCAAGCACCCAGCAACCCTAGTGCATGCAGAGCGCTAGGAGGCAGGGCAGCGAGTGAAAAATTAGTTTGTAACTCATTCAATTTTTAATATAAAATATTATTAATAATAAATTATTCAAAAATGCAATTCAAATAATTCAATATTGGTTTATAAAATTCAATCTATTGTTAAATTTTAAAAACTTAAGTCAGATCTTTTTTACAATTTGCAACGTAGATCCATCTTAACTTTGGATCTACCAAGTGTCGAAAGGGATCAAATCTCTTGAGATGCAAACATCTTTTTGAGTGAAAATAGATTTGATCCCTCTAGGCGCTTTGTGGATCTAGACAACTAGTATAATATATATGTAGTTGATATTGAAATATTTTATTCATAATTCACATTCTCTGTATTAAAATGTTAAAATATGCCCCCTCATATTTTTTCCTATATGTATACATTTAATTATTTTTATTGTCAATATTTTCTAGAATATTACATATCAAATGTAATGTCCCTTAATAATAAATAATTAATTAATTAATATAAATTAATTACATGCTTTAATAAATATAATATTAAAAAAAAATATAACAAGAAAGGTAGAAATAATAATAAATTAATTACATGCTTTAAATAAATATAAATAAAAGAAATAAAACAAGAAAAATAGTAAAAATCAATAAAACTATCAAAAAGTTAAAAAAAACAAAAAACAAAAAAAACAAAACAAAAGAATAAAACAAGAAAGCAGTAAGTTGCATGTTGACACATGGAGTGTGTGCATGTGGTCCCCTACTAAAGTTTGCTCTATCTAATAGATTGTGAGGAAGATGAGAGGCATTCCATCATTCCAAGATTCTATCATTCATTCTCTTGGGAGAATAGTGTTCTAAGGCAGAGGAGTCAATGGCAGTAGTACACTGATTGAGAGCTCGGGGGTGGCCAGTTGTAGCAAGTCCTTGCACAATTGACCCAACGGTTAGGTGGAGAGTCGTCCCTAAAACCTTGTTGTCGATAGCGGACGTCAACCACGGGTAACACAAGTAAGTGCTACTCCGATTTGAATTTGATATTAATTAGAAATTTAATTACATATTTATTTTGGGCTATTACAGACTGAGGAGGCTTATGCCTGATTCCAAAAATGGAAGGCTTATGCCTAATTCCGAAAGTGGGAAAAAGGACAGAGTTTCCTTGGGATTTCCCAGGTGTTGTGAAACTTTCGTTGGTTATACTAGTTCAGCAGAGGGTGTCGGGACTGTTACATGACGTAATAAATAACAAAATAAATGTAATGTCCCTTAATAATAAATAATAATAATATTAAATAATAAAATTAATTACATGCTTTAAATAAATATAAATTTTAAAATCTATCTATCTATCTATATATATAATATATATATATTATATATATTATATATATATATATATATATATATATTATATAGATATATTAGATATATATATATGATATACAGAAAGATAGTAATAATAATAAATTAATAAATTAATTACATGCTTTAAATAAGTATAAATAAAAGAAATAAAACAAGAAAAATAGTAAAAATCAGTAAAACTATCAGAAAGTAAAAAAAACAAAAGAATAAAACAAGAAATCAGTAAGTTGCATGTTGACACATGGAGTGTGTGCATGTGGTTCCCTTTCTAAGGTTTGCTCTATTTAATAGATGGTGAGAAAGATGAGAGGCGTTCTATCATTCCAAGATTCTATCATTCATTCTCTTGGGAGAATCGTGTTCTAAGGCAGAGGAGTCATTGGCAGTGGTACATTGATTGAGAGCTCGGGGGTGGCCAATTGGAGCAAGTCCTTGTGCAATTGAGCATACGGTTGGGTGGAGAGTCGTCCCCAAAACCTTGTTGCCATTAGCGGACGTCAACCACGGGTAACACAAGTAAGTGCTACTCTGATTTGAATTTGATATTAATTAGAAACTTAATTACATGTTTATTTTGGGTTGTTACATCAAATCCATATTAAACATTGAAAATTTTACAAATATCCCTCATACATTAAATTAGAAAACAACTATTAACGGAATAAGAATTATCTCAATCTTTCTCACTAAAGTGAAAATATAAGAAAATTTTCAATTGAAATTACTTATTTTTTCTTTGTATAAAGTATCTATAAAATTATGTTATTTAATATGGACATGGAAATATTTTACTTATGATTGTCAGTAAAATATTTTACAAATATATTTTTGTTTTGAATATCACTTGTAAATGGAACATAGAATGAATTACACATAATGTAATATCAATAATATTATTTCTTGTCATGTGAAAAAATTACATTTTTTCCTTGAAGTAAAAAGTAAATTATATTTTTTTACTCCTTACATTTCTTCCTCATAATAAAAGATAAATTAATTTTTTTACTTTCAGTTACATTATATCTTTATATAAAGTTATATAAGATTAAGTTGTAAATTGAAGTATTGTAGTTATGGCACACATTAATTTCTTTCTTATTATTATTTTATTCCAATTTTTTAATTTTAATTAGTATTTTACTATTTTTAAATGTACATTCTGTGACAACATCTTTCCCCAATTGAGTTGTAGAGCACCTCTCAGTTAATTAAGATTTAATACAACTTTAAAAATGTATTTTTATAAATTTATTGTATTACTAAAGTTATGAGATTTTCAAGCAATTTGAATTTAATCTTTATAGCAACTCTTACTAATTTAAATTAGAAATTTCTCTCTAAAAATGGGGATAAAGAAATTTGAAATAAGGCTTGTGATCAAGTTACTTATAGTTGGGGATTTGCTCTATTGGAAGTTCTCCCTTAAAGTGGCAAGTGAACTTCTTTCTAGTAATAAAGATATAACATTTTGATGTTATTTTGGTTCTTTATTTGCTATTGTATTGGTTTAAATCTAACTTTTTTTAATAATAAATATGAGTTAAATAATACAAATTAAATTATCAAGAGATGTTCACTAAAACTCATGTTTTTCGCATTTCTCCTAGCTAATATTACATCATGTTCACAACGATAAGGACATGTATACAAATACATTAAAAAATCATATTTTTATTTTACATAATCTAAACATGAAACAAAAATGCATCACCAGGTCTATTTGAAACTCAAACAAATACCTCTTAATCACCATCACAAATGTGTTCTGATCGCACTGGTGTGATCATATTCACCCAATGCAATGCCTCAATAATATTTAAAAATATAGCTATATATCGGTGTGTTTGATATCATGAACATTCCGTTGTGGTGCGAAAAATTTATACGTGTGCACTAATGCATATATGTAATGCACTGCTACGAAAATTTAAATTTGTGAACCAACAACTTTTCATCATAGGTATTTGTGCACTGTCTACGGTGCGGTTGTGTTTTACAAAGCACCGAAGTTGGTGCATGACTGTGTTTTTGGTGCACTGATAATGTTTTTTTTTTTAATTGAAATTTATGTTTCCATATTAATAAATACATTTTTTTTAATAAAAAAAATTGTATTTTATATATGAGGTTGATGTATTTTATATGTCAATCATGTAGTAGAGACGTCAGCATAGGGAGCAGCAAAAATTGAAAATACTTAGTGAAATAATAAAAAATACAACAATAATATAAATGATGAAATAACACAAGTACATATCACTCTCCATTGTCATCACCTTGATTATCTTTCTCGGTGCTTGGCATGATAACATTTTTGTTCTAAAAAACATGTTGATATTTAGGGTCATGTATTAATACAAACCACCAATCCCTATCTAACACATCTGGGTAAAAAAACATATGGTTGCAGTGTTTTGGGAAAACATAAGTCTCCCTAGCTTCATGCCACATCTTTCTAGAGTTGATAGATATCAACCCACTATCGCAATATTCCTTTACATTATTCCTATCAAAGGTGTCCCACCACTTGCACCTAAAAATAACACATTGGAATGAAGAAAAGTCCACTTAAACGATATCTTATATCTTTCCAACGTAACCTAATGTCCCCTACATTAGGTTTTGATCACGATGGCTAGCATGACTAGATTACTCGAACTCGACTTCCACTCCACAATCTTGTGTCATGCATCCATCATCAGCATCCTCCATGCGAAAATGATGTCCACATGCCCACATAGATGGGAACAAATGCACCTATAAAAAAGTGAAAAAATCACAATGTCATGTATCTAATAACCTGAACATAATTAAAATATGTGTGTGTGTGTGTGTGTGTGTGTGTGTGTGTGTTACAATTCAAAGGTGCAATATGAAGTTAAAATTATACAAAAATAGATTATAATTATCAAGTTGTTGCACCCAATCCTTATGTTTAGCACATCCTCTTTAGCACGTGGGTAGTGACCAGATGCACCGTATTTCTCTCTTACTTGATCAACAACCCAATTGTTAGGGCATGTCATTGGCATATTTTATTTTAAATGATCAGAATAAGGCACCCTTCTACCATGCAACCGTTTGAAATTTTTTCTCGCTTTCCTATTTCCTCCTCTTCTCTTCGTACAATGGGACCCACGTTGCATCGCTTCAATATTGTAAAGAATGAATTTGTTGATGGCTTTAATTTCTAAATTCGTTTATGAAATAAAACCAACATATATATATGTGTGTGTGTATAGTATGTATGAGATCAAAATATGCATTAATATGAAGTTTAGTATGAATAGTTATTGTGTAGTTATTTTAAAAATGATAACCTACACTTACTCTTTATCATGCAACTCTTTCCATTTGTTTGTAGAATCTCCCCTTCTCTTTTTTCTTCATCCCTTTCGTTGTCCCAAATCATTGCACCTATTGTGTTGTCGATCTGCTTGTTGTAATCATTGGCATAATAGAAAGACTCATACGATATATACCCCTCTGCCATACACCCCTCGGGTTTTGCCATTTTTCAAACAAAACTTTCAATTTCTTCATGTATCTCTCTAAGAATAACATCTAACAACAAGAAATGACCCCAACTAATTCAACCTCATCTACTAAGTGAATTAGAAGATGAACTAAGTCCATAAAACTCGTTGGTAGTTCCTTCTCAAACATACAACCAATCTCAGCGATCTCTTGACACCACTGTGGAATGTTATCCATATGAATCATCTTTGATGTGATCCAATGTACAAATGCAGATAGTTTAGATATGGCACGTCGTGGGTCTTGAGGGAAGTCATGGTTTACACACCCACACACAAGCAAAGGATAATGACACAACACAGTGAATATTACATTATACAAAAAATAATTATATAATATCCCATTACATAAAAAATAATAAAATAATAAAATCATGTTTTTGACATATGTACTCTTAGAAGGCTCAAATAGTCATGTGATTTCAACCCCGAAAAATGATCATACACAATGAAGAAACACCGTAGTGAATACCCATATAAAAAAGGCACCCTCACATTCATTATAACTTCCTTTGCCAAAGAAAGATAATCTTTCTTTAAAATCCATGGGATATCACCTTCTTTGAAAGACCAAGAGGGACCAGCCTCTCCTCTAGTTTCTTGTCTTGGCTAATGTTCCTTTCTAGTTTTTGAAGAAATAAGATCTCTGCTAATAGCGAGTGTGTCACTTTCTTTCAAGGATATGTGCCTCCAGAAAGAAGATGATACATTTTTAAATATATGCATGGGATTTAGTAAGTGGGCAATATTAAGATGCTCCTAATATGGAAGCTCATAAAAGACAGGTTTCCTTTTCATCCCAATGTGAAATTTCACAACATAGGTGTCAAAGAAATCTAGATCATCGAACATAGGCTCCCCATTGGAATCAAACATTTTTTCAAAATCCTTATCCTTCTTTATCTCATATGCTCTAAGCCATCCATTTGGTATCATTATTGTAGGCCTTTCGGTTCTCTCTAGTTTACCATTGAAAGCATATGTTTCTCTTCTGTAAGGGTGTTATTTTGGGAGTAATACCCTGGAGCAGTCATACACTAGCTTTTGTAGGTGGTCAAACCACCTAGCCTTCAGAGAAGGTCCACAACATTTACATCCATGATACCCTTGTGTTACAAGACCCGCGAAATTATTGTATACATGCCAACATATTAGCAACCGTGAAGATCTGAAAAATTGCAATAAATTAAATTAATATGTGAAACAATATTGTTACTAAACAAATCAATAAGAATGTAATTTACCAGAGCAAACTCTTAAGCTTGGATAATCATATATGGTGTAGGCACATATGCCATATAATGTAAAACTCCTATGTTGCAATGGGTCTTGATACATCGTACACATGTATCCATTCCCATAATTCCTTAAATTCATTTACCAATGGTTGTAAGTAGACATCCATATTCTTCGCTTGTCTTCTACCAAGGACTATGAGAGCCAACATAAGATGTTCATCCTTCATGGACAACCATGGGGGGATATTGTTATCGATCACTACTACAAGGAAAATAGAATAGTTGGTGCTTTGGAGGGAATATGGGTTGATGCCATCCATGGCTATGTTGATTCAGAGACTTCATACTTTATTCTTGAATTTTTCATGCCATGTATCCTCTATATGCTTCATGGCTATTGAATCTATTGAGATTCACTACTCTTGAATCACTTCTATGTGAGGCATGCCATTCCTGCAACATAGCTAATTCTTTGCAACGAAATTTTTTTTTAATCCTTGGGATTATAGGCATGTGCCTCAATATCTTATGAAGACAACCTTGTGATTTGCTCATTTTTTTAATTACGGTACCTGTCATGCTCACATTTTAGACATATCTCGTTGTCTGCATATTCTCCTCTATATAGAATATAATCATTTTGACATGAATGATATGCTATGTACTCAACACCCAAAAAAAAAAAATGGACCCTATATTAGGTGGGGGAACTACCTATGGTTTTGTGCATGGATTTCGCGCATGGTTTTGGTCATGATAGTTTACTGCCTATGGTATTTTGTAGATCCGGTCAAGGGAGCTACGTTCTAATCCAGGCTTAATGGATTGGGGTTTATGGATGCTTCGACATGTATATATATGTATTGTAACATTGAAAGGAACATAATGAAAAATCAATCTAGTAGTCTCGATTTTGGGATCCATGTGAAAATATCTGTGTATATTTGTTTTATGTTTTATGCTCTTTCCATTGTTTATTTTCTATTTTTAGAATTCGTATGCAGGTAATTTTTGTATAGGGTTAAAACCTACAAAAATTATGTACAATGGCCCTCGAAGCCAAAAAGACCTTCACTTTAGCCTTTAGACCAGCATTATACACTAAGCGTGTATATGACAACCTAGTACTCTACACTAAGCATGTATCTACCAAACATTTCCACTTAGCTCTATACACTATGCATGTATAAGCCAAGCATTGGTAACATTCATAAGGGAAAATAAGCAACCATGGGAGAATTTAAATAACCTACTAATGTTTCTCAACCTTTAAAGCTCGGTGTGTAGCATGGCGCCCCAAAGTTTATAGCCAGGTTAGACAGCGACCGAGCAGGCTCCACCCACTCCATTCCAACCCGAAAATGAACCTTTATGTTCCATACAATATCTTTCAAGTTCACCAAACCACCGGGTCGCTGCTCGATTATAATACGGAGACTTCAATAGTCTTCCTCTAGGTATTGCCGTCGGGATAAAGTGTCCTTGTCCTTCTCTCTACTTAGTCACTTAGACTTGGATTTTCTAATGGTTCTTCCAAGCTTCTACCTCCTACTAACAGAGATTTGTTTGTCTCCCGCTCCTGTCTATTGATGATATCCTCCTGGAACTTAAGTTAAACACGTCACAACATGGATTTTTTGGGTCGTTGGCTAGATCTAAGGAAAGTCACGATATTGGAACTCATTAATTAACAAATTTTCCATAAAGGAAAAATTAGCTAAGTGTTGTCCTCTTCCCGGCTTGTTTCTGTTTCTTCCAAGTCAATTCCTCTCGATCCTTTGTATTCCTGTGGCTCCTTTGTGTGGATTTGTGCCTCTTGTACGAGCTTATTCTCCCTTATACAACCTCTTGTAACCAATTAATGCAAAAAAAAATTAAAATTTAAAATATATATATATATAATATATTATATATATATAATATATATATATATATATATATATATATATATAATATATATATATATATATATATATATATATATATATATATATATATATCTGTGTGTGTGTGTGTGTTGTGTGTGTGTGTGCACACAGAGTTACAGAAGAAATAACAATGGATTGCAGAGATCATTTACTCCTTACAGAGCTTTTGAAAAAAAAAAAAAAATTAGCATACTTTCCCTCTCCCTACCCTTCTCTCACAGACAATCCCTTTTATTAATAATGTGGCCACAAATACATTTATTTCAAGATCCAAAATAATAGGATCTTAACTTAACAAATTAACAAACAAATTTATTTCTACCTATAAAAATTTCACAAATAAAAGTAGCTTCCAAACTCTAGATAATTGTTAGCTACATTTGGCTTAGTAACGATTTATTACAACCAGACACTCCATACTAACTCAAACTAACTAGATTCCCTCTAAAATTACATAAAAATCAAATTAATTAAAATAAGTGCAAGATGCTCCTGCATCATACACCCAGACTTCAAAACTTTCATGGACTCTTGTCCATGAAGTCCCTTATGTTGTCTTTATGTAGTAATTCAACAGATGCCCAAGGTATCCCTTTGGGCGGTTTCCCCATTTAAGCAGTCCCATGGTTCATCGACACCAAATTGTCTTGGTTGGTTGGAACCACCATAATGCAATTACAGAGCCATTCGTTGGTCTTCTTTGTTGGATATCTTCAATTGAATGAGTTCACTCTCCTCTTGTCTAATAAGTCAATAAAGATAGGGTTTTAAAGATGAATTGGAACCAACCCTTCTACGTTAGGTTGGATTGTTGTTCTAGAATTTCAATTCCTGCAACAACATTTTCTAGTCTTTGTTCATTGTCATCTCCAATACCTTCTTCAGATTCCTTCCTTGCACTATCCTCTAAAGAAAGATATTATTTTTCCTTGCTATGAATATCCTCTACGATGACTAATTATGTTGTTGATTGTTGCTCAAATTTCACTTGTATCCACTTGTTAATCATCTCATCCTTGATATTGTCGGAATTTTCTTGTTGCACCTTTGCACCCACTGCTTCTCACTCATGAACAATACACTTGGTTCAAATGTTTATCTATCCTTTTCAGCCTTTGTAGGACACATTATATGTCATTTTCCATCTTTCTCAAAGATGTATGTATTCCTCCATCCATTATAATTTACCCTTCGGTCATACTTCCATGGTATTCTAAGCAGAACATGGCAAACATCCATTTGTACAATGTCACACAGAACCCAGTCCTTGTATTTTCCAATCTGGAATTCCACCTAACATTGCTCATTTACCACCATCTGCTAACCCTTTTGCAACCATGAGATTCTATATGGTGTAGTATGTGACATCCTTTCCAACTGGAATTTCTCCACTAGCTCCGTAGAAACCAAGTTATCAGTACTACCATTGTCAATAACCAACTTACAACATTTACCTTGTGCTTTGCAAGTTGTCCTGAATAAAATTCTTCTTTACATGGGTTCATTTACATCTAGTACTTGCTTCAACAATAAAGCTTCTCCTTCTTCTAGTGAGTTGACACATTCTTCCGCTACTTTTGGAAGTTCAAGTTCTGACTCGATTTGTGCTAAATGTGCCCTCTTTTGTTTTCCAACGTTTTCTAGACATTCAAAGGAATAATGTTGCAGCTGTCCACAAGTGAAATATCTCACCTACTCTCTGCCTTTTCCTCTACCTCTCAAAGGAGTCCTCCTTCATCTAGAATCACTATTTTTCTTTGGCTATGTTTGTTGGTTTGAGTTACTAGCTTCTCCCTTTTATTGTTGCTCTTTTATTCCAACACTTCTTGTTGTTGTCTTCTAACCTTGATTTCTTATCATCTTCTCTTCAACTTCCAATGCAGCCTAATATGTTTCCTCAACATATCTTAGGATAGTAAATTTAATTCATCTTGAATATCAAACCTTAATCCATTGATATACCTGGAAACTCTCTCAGGTGTATCCTCTATGTATCCTGTTCTAATATTCACTTTCTAAAATTCCTTTGTATACCCCCTAATGGTCATCGTCTTTTTCTTGAGATTCTGCATATTTCTAAATAAAATTAATTTATAATATTTGGGAAAAAACTTGCTTTTCAATTTAGCAATCATCCTGCTCCATCTCTGGATCTTGGCTTTGTTCTTTAAGGCCCTTTCTTCTTACACTCTCTCCCACCATAAAGTCGCATGTCCTTTAAACTTCATAACAACAAATATGACTTGCTTGTCTTCTAACACCTCTGCATACTCAAAATTCTTGTTCATGGCATTGATCCAATCTATCAATTCTTTTGGATCCAAACTTCCACTCTATGTAGGTACTTCTTCCTTTGACCAGAAACCTCGACCAAAAACTGACTTTAGAAATATAATTTTTGGGGTTTATTCAACTCTCTCCTCTTCCTCACTAGTATCCCCTGTATGATCATGATGTCTGGTAGCCTCCATGGCTTCTAGCCTTCACCGAAGAGTCCTCACTTCATCCCTTAACTCTGCATTTGCAATTGGTTAGCCTCTTCTTTGACTTCTACATCTTCTAATTCTAAATGCCATTCTTGATAAATAAACCAGTTAATCAATTAAATCAAACATTATTTAATTTTTCCAAAGAGCTTACCACTTTGATACCACCTAATGCAAATCAACCCTTTCATTTTCTAACTTTGGCCCCTTTAGGAGTTGGTTCCCTTAGGGAAAGATGCTTAGTGTAGCCCCTGGAGTCAAAATCTATACAATAGCCCTCAGAGCCAAAGACTCTTCACTTTATCCTTTGGACCAGCATTATACACTAAGTATGTATATGTCAACCCAACACTATACACTAAGTGTGTATATGCCAAACATTTCCACTTAGCGCTATACACTACGCATGTATAAGCCAAGCGTTGGTAACATTCATAAGGGGAAAATAAGAAACAATGATAAAATTTAAATAAAGTGTTGATGTGTCTCGACTTTTAAAGCCTGGTGCATAGTCTAGCACCCCAAAGTTTATAGTCGAGTTACACAGTGGTCGAGTGGACTCCACCCACTCTGTTCCAACCTGACGATGCACCTTTAGGCAGTTGCTTGATTATAATGTGGAGACTTCGACACTCTCCCTCTAGGTATTATCGCCGGGATGACGTCCCAATCCTTCTCTCTACCCAGTCATGTAGACTTGGGTTTTCTAATGGTTCTTTTGGGCTTCTACCTCTGGGCTTGACAACTCAGGCTGACAGAGATTTTTCTGTCTCTCGCTCCCGCTATAGATGATCTCCTTCCAATGCTTAATTTAACCCCATCATGCCTTGGATTTTTCAGGTCGTTGGCTAGATCTCAAGAAAGTGATGATCCTGACACTTGTTAATTAACAAATTTTCCAAAAAGTAAAAATAAGCTAAGTGTTGGCCTCTTCCCGACTTGTTTTTGTCTCTACCAAGTCAATTCCTCTCAGTCATCTGTGTCCCTGTGGCTCCTTTATCTAGACTTGTGCCTCTTATAGGTGCTTCTTATCCCTTCTACGCTCTCCTGCAACCACTCAATGCAATTGATATACCTCACAGACTTCAAAAAAGAAGAAGCATTAATTAGAAATATATGCACACGTAGATTTATAGAAGAAATAACAATGGATTTCAGAAATAATTCATTCAGTACAGAGATTTTGAAAAAAAAAACAAGAAATTAGCACACTCACCCTCTCCCTACCTTGCTCTCACAGGCATTCCATTTTATTAATAATGTGGCCACAAATACATTTGGTTCAAGATCCAAAATAATAGGATCTTGACTTAATAAATTAACAAACTATTTTTTGTCTACCTATGAAACTTTCACAAATAAAAGTAGCCTCCAACCTCTGGATAATTGTTAGCTACATTTGGATTAATAACCATTTATCAACCATACACTCCATACTAACTCAAACTAACTAGATTCTCTCTAGAATTACATAAAAATTAAATTAATTAGAATAAGTACAAGATGCTCATGCATCATTGTGGGGAATATAATTGTACAATGTCAATATTTAACATTCATAAAGTTGACCACTTTAAATTTGATTATGTGACAAAATATAAGGAAGTTGATCAATTGTGCAAGTCAATTACTTCAATATTGTCGAGAAACATACATTCGACATGCCAAACATTTATTTCATGTTGTACAACAACATCGTTGTCCCCAACTGAGTAGACTTTTACTTGCCGCTAGGTCCAAAGAGAGGGGTGGTGGAAGTAGATTTCAAGCTTTCAAATAAGGTATTATTGATATGAGCATCATCCCCTAGCTCATCATTCTAGAATGCATCTAACAAAATTTCCTCCACTGCAATCATATCCTGTAAGTAATCATATGTACCAAAATCCATTTGATTGTCTCCATTGCCAACTTGTGATGAAGAACTACTATTGTTGTAGGCATTCCTAATTGGTGAATCTGGAAATAGTGGGAATTGAATAGGTGGTTGATTTAACCATTCTTTGTTTGCTTCCTCTCTGGTCCTTCCTCTTAATGAAACCTTCTCTCGATTTGACGTTGTAGTGGGGTGCACTAGAAGATGGTAGGTAGTTTTCTCATCATCACTAGAATCCTAATTTCAAAATATATTGAACATCATTAGTACAATATCAATGATATTAGTAATCATGAAAATGCAATTGGTTTGTTAAAATTTCAATATACCAAACAATTATTACCATCATTGATCCAATATTATGGCTAGAAGATGTCATGTTCCAATTGGCAGGGTGAACAGGTTGTCAATTTTCATCTACCAATTACTTGTGATATGTTGCTCCTGATAAGAGCCTCCGATGTTTTTCAAAATAATATGGAGTAATATTTTTTGCATCTGAAATCGATTCTAAATCTAGAACTTGCAAATAATTTTCATACATTTTTATTCAAATTAACGTGGATTAAAAAAATCAATTAGATAATTGAAATATTAATAAAATCTGAACTTACTCGAGATAGAAAGGGAGAAATCCGCGAACAACTTTGATCAACAATATGGAATGAGTTGGAATTTGAAAAATTGGCCATTTGATATTATTGAGATTTTGTCCCTGTATTTGAGAAAAATCAAAAATAAAATTTTGTGTCAATATCTAAAATTAATCTCGAGAACCATATAACCACAATCTGAATTTCAATATAGTTTTGAAACCATTTTTCAATAACAAGGCGAGTTTAAGCAGAATATGTATACTATGAACTATTGTAATTCATATGGATGCATCCTAAAGGATAATTTGAGATTAATATGTCATTTTATCTAAAATAAGATTTCATATTGCTTTTAAATTGCACCGGTGTGCTAATCAGAATAAACCACACCAATTTGTTTAAATAATAAGAGCATTAAGGCATTTAAATAATACCTGCATCGGTTTCCGAAATTTCAAAAAAAGATACAAGATAATTTGGCATATCAGTGTTCTTTCACATAAAAACACATTGATACATTTAAATAAAAAATAGTACTAGTACACAACTGTTTCTCGAATTTAGAAAGTAAAAATGAATTCAACCGTCTTTGTGTTATTTTAAATATAGAGCGCACCGTTGCGTTAAAAAAAATAATTGCGCCATTTTGCGATTTTGAAAATGAAAAAAAAAATTGGAATCATGTCTTTGCGTTGAAAAATATGGCGCCCCAAAAATGTCGGTGTGCTTTTTATGTAAACGTGTCGATGCTCTTGACTATTGAACACACCGATGTGCAAAGAAATTGAGTTTAAAAAAACGCGATTTGTTTTTATTTTTATTTTTAATTAAAAAACGAGCAGTAATTGATTTTTCAAAAGCTAATTTCATAAAGTCTTTTAAATAGTAAAAAATCATTCACCATTTCATTATTTTACCCAAATTTTCAAGGGAGTGATTTGTAAGAGAGATATACCGGGAGCATTATGCAGCAACAACAAAATTCTTTGGAGTAGCAGAACCATTTAGAAGATTGGAAGCTACAAGGTATGGTGATTCACTCAAAAACCTACATAGTAAATTTTAAATTTTATTGTTTATACTACTAATAAAAAATTGCAATTTATGTTAGGGTTTAATTAAAAGAAAGGTCATTTGCAAGAGAAGATCAGCTTAAAGCTGCAAAATAATTTGGATCCACTAAAAGATCAGAAGTTGAAAGGTATGGTGATTCATTCAAAATCTTGGATAAAAGAAATTTTAAATTTTACTCTTAAGATATTTTACAAATTCTATTAAACTTATTCATAATTCAAAGAAAAGCAAAAAACAAAAAAAACTTGTATAATAACAAATTTACTATAGATTTTACTAGTAATTTTTTTTGGAACTTTGTTCCTATTTAAATTTAATTAAAATTTAGAAAAACATAAAACATAAAACCAATCAATACTTACCTTAAACCCTTTCTTCTTATTGCAAAATTTCACATTAGGTTTAACTTTCTCTACCACTTCACAATTAGGGTTTTTCAATTTGAGCATTTTAGATTTAATGGGTTTGTGTACTTATTATATATAAGATGTTTGACATATAGAGTAGGGGAATCACTTATTGAATTAGATTCAAACCTTGTCAGTCCTCTCTATTTTTTTTAAACGGCTATATGTTGTGCAGTTCATCATCTGTAACATAGCGCACCGGTGCTACCTGGGTAATACAATGCACCAGTAAATTATAACACTTTTGATTTTTTCTAGTATATTCATCATTTCGCCCGATGTAATATAACGTACCAATGCCCCTGTTCTTAATAGTACCATTAAATCATTGCAATGCGTTGAGCCTTACAAATCGCACCATCAATCCTCTCTGATTTTTAAGCAATAGATATATGTTTTACGGTGCTCACTATGTAACATAACGCATTGGGGCTACCTAAGTACTTCAACGCACTAGTATATTATAACACTTTTGATTATGCCTAGTTTGTTCATCGTTACTCCTGGTGTAATATAACACACCGACATGCATGTTCCTAATAGCACCGTTAAATCAGTACGATGTGTTTAGCCTTACAAATCACATTGCCATAATTTAAAATTTCTTCTAAAATTTCTTTTTCCATGACAGTGTTGAACAATTAAAAACCCAGTGTGTTTAATCTTATAAACGCATTGATGTGTTTATTCAAATAAATGCACCAGTTACAAGAGCTTTTTTTGGCTTAAAATTTATTTTATTTATTTGTAAAATATATCTAATGGCTATTGTGTTGAATAGTATAGGTTGTATATTGATAAAAGAAAATGTCTCAAAAAGTCTAAAGTAACAAAATATTGATCAACACAATGACAACACATCAAAAGAATGAGAGAAGGCATGTTCTTTTTAAATTATTTACAAAATTAATATGTTTGAACTATATGTAAGTTTAATTAATATGTATTAGTTAGTGTGTGTTATGCAGAGACACAAAATGAGAAATGTCGATAATATTATTTCTAATCTAAGCGCAAAAGGGCATAAAATCTTTATAGAAAAATTGCAGAATGATGAATCAGGTGAATGAAAAAATATTATTCAATATTATTTTTTTTTGAAGTTTCATTAATAATATACTTAAGAACATTAGATAATATGTTTCAAACAATATATTAATTCATATATGTTAAATTTTATACAAGGAGCAACAACAAAGGAAAATATCAATGTCGTTCTAAGAAAAGAAAAAGTATGGAACATGTAAATGATGATGAATTGGTCCTTAGCTCATCTAGAGTGGCATTGGAGGTTAATGAAAGGGGGGGAATTTTTTACAGAACTATGAGGGATCCAGTGGAACGAACGTATAAATGTACTTTCCACTTACAATGCAAAAATCAATGCAATGATTCTAAGAATGAAATTATATCTAAACTACAGGAAACGTTCCCAAAGCAATGGTCAATGAGATATGTCAGACTTGCAATAGCAAAAACATACACCATTAAAAAATAATCATTCAAAAAGTAATATTCCTAATTGTATAAAATGATTTCTAGAATTATATGTATATATTACTACAAACCATTAATTTATTAATATCGATTTTTTTATATTTAGTTTTCATATATCATTATAAAAATAGTTTATTACTTTTTTCAGGAAGATTATGAAGATCCCAAATGATCAACATGCTGATATATGAAACGTGCCAGTAGGAATGTTCAAAAAAGTGTATAAGAAGATGGTAAAATAAATGGACATAATTGCATCACAAGAAGAGCCATCTCAACAACAACGTGCTTCAAATGCATGTAATCATCATTGACTTTGTACATATAAAAAAATAATTTAGCATTAAATATTAATTTTCAAGTATTTTCTTTCAGAAAAGAAAACAAGATGAAACTCATTTAGTGCATAAAACAAGACGATAAGAAAGAAAAGGGTTGATTTCAAAGTTTGTGAGTAATTGTTAATATTTCCATATAACAACTCAAGGTTTCATTTTTGTATATTTTAAGCTTTTTACAACAACCATCCTTGAATGTCTTCAAATAGGTGTTAACATACAAAAAAGAGTCATTAGAAGAATTGATTGACATTGGGTTAAATAACGATTGTGAGCATATGTTGGAATATCAAAAATTAATTGTGGAATTTGTAAGTATCTATGTTATTTTACTTCTCTGGGTTTATAATTAATAGAACAAAAAAGTCTTTTACATTAAATATATGATTTATCATGGGGTATAAAACTTACAGGAAATAAAGTATGAAACTACGCCAATAGAAGAGTTGTTGAAAGAAGGCGTGAGATTTGGTTTTAAAAGAATGTGTATAATTCACAAGTCACTTATTGTTGTGGTACATTGTTTTTTTATTTACATTGATGTATATTATTTATTTCAATTTTCATTATTCTCACCAATGTATATACAATCATTACACTTTATTTTTATGTTTGCAGATGGAACAAGATCAAGAAGATGAAAATAATCGATGAAATCAAAAAAAAAAAAAAATCTTCCAACTAACCCAAGTCATAGATGTAGCTCAATCACTGACAACAATAGCAACAAAGAATGATGATATATTTGGATATCAATGCAACTTCTTGTATTTTTTGAAATAAATGTCTCTGAAAATCAGACATTTTGCTTAATGTAATCATGGACATAGTGTCTCAATTGAAAGACAAGGGATTACCAATAACAACCCCATTTTGTATGACAAAGAGCCTCTTATTGATATATAATAAAATACATTTTAATTTATTCTATTGTGTTATCCAATGTCGCTGTGAAATGTTACACCACTCATTAAATATATGGATTATTAAATAATATAATGAAGAGATATGAAATCTAATAATATAACAAATTAATCCAAACATCATATTCAAATGCATTAATCAAATATTAATTTCTATGAATATTGTTATAAGATATATGTCAATTTCAGCCCCAAGGGTTAGCTCCACTAGTCAAATCAATGCCTCACCTATCGGGAGGTCACACAATCCATTCTCCCTAAAACACTTGGGGTTAGGCCTAGTTATTGGCCGCGAGGCTTGATTCCCTTTTGGGTCGATCAGCCCAGATTTTTCCATGGACGTAGCGACCACCCAATGACCAGGGTGTCCGTGAACCACAAATAAAAATAAATAAATAAAATAAAATAAAAGATATATGTCAATTTCTCAATGAATAACGAATTTAAAAAATTACAAAAATTGCACTGTCAGAAGTCGATATCTCCAAAAAAGAGAAATATTCATACAAAAACACTAGTGCATCCATAACATAGCAACACACCGATGATTTACTTTAAATAATAGCACCGTGGCATCATATTTTAGCATACCAAATGCCTTTTAAGAAAACGAAAACACTGGGTCCTTCAGGTTTTCAAGCACTATTATTGTTTTTAATTAAATCCTCGGTGCATTGTAACTCTTAACACACCAATGCTTTCATAGAACTAACACCCCCAGGTTCTACAAAATATTATTTCCATTCTTGGTGCATTATTAAAATTAATAGCACGAGACCCTCTATATAACAAATGCATCGATGTGTTTATGTAAACAAGATGTATCGGTGCTACGTGCTTAAGAGAAAGCACCAGAAATGCAATTATTTTTTGTATGTCGTAGAGGCATTCCTTCATCAAAGAACGACCATGGATTTTTTTGTATAAGCGTCGATGCAGTATACATTTCAAGGTCTGGTGCTCTTTGAGTTGAACGCAATGACGATTTTTTGTTGTTGTAAGAACTTGGGTGGTATACATTTCAGTTTTCAACACTATTTCAATTAAATGCCTCAATGCTTTTAATTATGTAAGAATTTTGGTGTGTTTCTATAGGTAGTGCACAAGGGTTGCTTGTTCTATAAAGTGCACCAAAAAAATTTTGTCTGCTAAAACCTTTGGTCGCCCAAATTTTTTCAGTTGTGATGAAGTTCTATTACAATATCTGTTAAAACATCCATTCCCACAAACGAATGTTTTAGCAGATTTTTTTTTGACAATTTTTGCCAATTTTATAACACTAAAAACCTCTGTTATAACCTTCTCTAGAAAGTATTTTACTTTTAGTGTTGGAGGTAAAATTCACAACTCTTCCACAGTCAAAGAATTTGAAGGGTAACTTTCCCTTATACTTACTTGAACCACATTTTAGCTTTCTAAAAACCTGAGTCAACTCCTGATAAGATTCACAATTAGAACAATCTTGGTAATCTTTGTGTTCCTTAGTCTTCTTTGACACTTTAAATGATGCCCCTTTTGGCTCAACCTTCTCTTTTCTATCCTCATCTCATAAGACGTGAGGTTTCCATGTAGTTACTCCATTTTGAGATACTTCAAGTTTGTCATCTCTTCTATGTTGAGATTTTAGTATTGAATCTCATAGGAAAAGATATCAAAATATTCTAAACAAATACATCATTTTTGGGGTCTTCTCCTAGTCCTCTAATCATATTTTCTACCTCATCAACTATAAGAAAATATTTTGCTATATTTTCCTCTTCATTCATTCTTAATCTCTCGAACCTCATTCTAAAATCTTGAAGCTTGACTTGTTTAACTTTCTCATCTCCTTCATAACTTTTCCTAATGTTGTCCCATACTTCTTTAGCTGACTTACAGTGCATTACTTTTACTAGTTTAGATTAATTAAGGCCAAAGAGCATGGAATTATTAGCCTTTTCATTGTTCTAATAAACCTTCTTACCATCAACATCTATAAGAGTGGTATTTGGTACCACATACTCAACTAATACATAACTCTAAACATCTACACCTAGAGACATGAGGTAAGCTTCCATCCTGACTTTCCAAAATGCATAATTTGCACCATCAAAGACTGATATCTTACTTGAGTATCCTGACATGAGATAGGATTCCATATTAACATTCCAAAATACATAATTTATACCATCAAAGACTAATATCTTGAATTCCCTATCGATCTAGCTTCCAGTGGTTAGTTTGTTCCTGAAGGAACCTAGCTCTGATACTAATTGTTGGGAATCAAGAATTAATGAGAGGGTGGTTGAATCAGTAATTAACAATTTTATTTTATTTATGTTGAGAATTAAACTTTCAATTGCACACAATCAGACAACACATGAGATACTAATGATTCACATGCATTTGAACACAATGATTTATGTGGAAACACTTCTAGGAGGAAAACCATCAATGTTTGTTTTTATATTATGATGATAATCAAGGCAGAAACTCTAATTACATCATATGTTTCTGAGATAAAAATCACAGGAGGTCCCAAACCCCTTCAATTTAGTAAGACCTAACTTTCCTATAGGGTCCAACCTCTCATAAATGCAGGCCCCAACCCGCTTTAGTCAAGTGTTCTAATTTCCATACAATTTTCAAACTAAGAAAAATGACCTAAATTAGTATTACAAAATTGAATTGTGTCTCAGATTTGTTATCTCTGTAAAGCTCCTTCTCCTTTTCTCTGCTCATATACACTCAATTGTCTCTGCCACAACTGCTTCCAATGTACTACATTCTTTCTTCTCCACTCAACATACACAACATTCACACACAACCATACAAACTCCTCTATGCATCTTACTCTCATGTTCCACGTTCTTTTGGCTCATACACTCATCACACACACAACTTTATTCCCCACAAGAATAATCTCATTACAACACTATACCAATATTTTCCTCACACTTTGTCACATTAAATAAATAAGATCTTGCAGGAAAGTAAACAACTAGAGCAAAAAACCAATAATCATAATCATACCAAGTGTTTTCTTGCATAATACAATTGATCCTTAATTTCTCAATATGGATCCCTTTTTCAATTAAATTACCATAGTACCTATTCAGAGCCTCTCAATAGAGTCTCCATTCTCAATTTGAACTTTTTGAGACTTGTCCTACAATATCATATGTCCAAGACCAAGGGAAAACCATTACTGAAACAAATGTGTTATGCCAACCACATTAACTGTGATATATTGCATTCAATAAGTGTAGTAAAGTTCAGTGTTTTGTTTGTTTGTTTGTTGTTTTTTTTGTGAAATTGTTATTGATTAACTTTAAATTATGCATGTGTAAATATTCCAGAAAATACTAAAAAATCTAGGTGGGTAGTATCAAAATCCAAAAATATTTTTAAAGTTTTTTATTTAAATGTTCAGCCAAAACTTATTTGTTCAATCTTGTGAATTCAACTCCAAATAGGGATTTAAATTTCCTAATATTATGTGTAGCATTATGCTCATTTAAACCCTTTAATTGTTGGTATTTAGATTGATTAAATCATAGGTTAATGAGCATTTGTGATTGATATTGGTACATACATAATGTACAAGACTTTGGAACAATATGTCAAAGTGTCCAAGTGAGAATTGGTATGCACATTTGCATGGGCCAGTCGCTTCAGTTATTGAAGCTAGAATATCTATTGTGCTATGTAACAGAAGTGGGCCAAATTTTCCAGATACATAATTTTGATTATCTTGCAAAATATTATATTCATGGCCATCAATGGCTCGATTGAACTGTAGATCTTAGTTTAATTTTAGTTTCAGATAAATAGCGGGACCCTTGTTATAAGTGCTATAAAGGCATATGAAACAGCAAACAAGCAAAAAAATGGAACTTTGATCGAGCACATATTGACTTCTTCCAAGAGGATTTTTTGCCACTTGTCAACAATTTCTTATTTAAATTGACTGCAAAGAAACCAATTGTTACAGTCGTAATTGTGCCTTGATCCCTATTCACATTCATTGCATTGAGAGGTGCTCTACAACCCAGTTTAGGGTGGATGGGTGAGCGTTAAATGTGTGAGCATTAGATATGTAAGAATTAGATGGGTGAGGGTTAGATGTGAGATGTTAGATATTTTTTAAATTCAATTTTTTTATTAATAAAATTACAAACAATGTTTTAGATAAAAGAAAGCATAATATACATATCACATTAAACTATATAACATATAAATAGTACTTATAAATTAACATCCATGTTACCATATAAATTAAAATAATGATGGCATAACCATCTTTAAATTTAATTAATAAGTGGATAAAAATTTAATATTTATAATATAATAAGATTTTTAATCATGGATATTACCATGGATATTATTAGCTTCTAAATAGGCTTTTTATAATACCATGGGTTAATACCCATAAGGGAAAGATAGAGAGAGGGAGAGGAGGGAAGAAAATCATAATGCCATGGTTTATCAATACCATGGGCCATGTTATGGATCTAGACTTCTAATTATTTTGTTACGATATAATGGGCCAATACCATGTCTTATCAATACCACATGCTCAAAAAACATAACTTATTTCAAAATCAAAATATTTTACAGATACTTTAATTTTTATTTTATTTTATTTATAAACTTTTTAATTAAATCTAAAAGCAAAAGGTTAAATATTTTGATGTATATCTAAACCGTCCATCGTCACGAATACTAAAAATTCCCATAGAGATTAAATCAAGGATAGATGCATTTTAACCAAGGATCCAAGCAAAGAGAGAAAACAAAGTGACTAACAATGATAGAGGAAAGATGGTGCATGATTCTTTTAAGTTTTTTATTATTGTATTTTCTTTGACATGATTGATCCAAAATATAGGTTTAATATTTTACAACCAATTATATTTTTTTTAATTTAGATACTTCTTAAATACAATACAATGGGATCATATTTAAGAGAGAGAGAGTGAGATGGAGGGGGAATAGAATGGGGGAGAGAGACATAGAGGTGGGAGAGACAGAGAGAGAGCGGAAGGAAGAGAGAGAGGAGGGGGGAGAGAGGGAAGGAGAGAGATGGATTTGGAAGGGGAAATAGAGGGAGGGAAGAACAAAGACAATGAGAGATAGAGGTGGAGAGAGAAAGGGAGTGATAAGGGAGAGATGAAGATGGAATGAGGGAAAGAGGAGACAAGGGAAGGGAGAGAAAATGAGAGGATAGAGATAGAGAAAGAAGGGGAAGAGAAAAATAGGGAGACATAGATATGGAGGGGGAGGAAGAGAGAAGGGGAGAAAGGGGGAGATAGTGATAGAGTTGGAGGGTGGAGAGAGAGTGTGTGTGTGTGATGGGGGGGAGGGACAAAGGGAGGTGGGAGAGAAAGGGAGAGAGAGGGGACTTGAGAGAGAGGACGAGAGAAAGATGGAGTTGGAAGGGGGAAAGAGAGGGAGGTAAGAACAAAGACATTGAGAGATAGAGGTGGAGAGAGAGAGGGAGTGATAAGGGAGAGATGAAGATGGAATGAGGGAGAGAGGAGACGAGGGAAGGGAAAGAAAAGGAGAGGATAGAGATAGAGAAAGAAGGGGAAGAGAGAGACAGGGAGACATAGATATGGAGGGGGGAGAGAGGGGGAGAGCGAGAAGGAGAGAGAGTGTGAGATATTGACAGAGTTGGAGGGTGGAGAGAGAGTGTGTGTGTGATGGGGGGGAGAGACAAAGGGAGGTGGGAGAGAAAGGGAGAGAAAGGAAGGAAGAGAGAGAGGAGAGAGAGAGATGGAGTTGGAAGGGAAAGAAAGACATAGAGAGAGAAAGGTGGAGAGGGAGAGGGAGTGACAAGGGAGAGATGGTGAGATGATGAGGGAGAGAGACAGAGAAAGGGAAGAGAGACAGAGAGGAAGAGGGGAGGGGAGAGAGATAGATACATATGGAGAGAGAGTTTATGTTTTGGGGGTGACAAGGAGAGACAAGGGGAGATAGAGATATAGATATAGGGGGAAGAGAGGGCAAAAGAGAAAGGAAAATAGAGGGAGGGAAGAAGAGAGATAGATATGGAGAGATAAGGGGAAAAGAGAGAGAGGGGGGAGAGAGAGAGAGAGAGAGAGAGAGAGAGAGAGAGAGTTTATGTTTGGGGGCTGAGATAGAGATATAGATGGAGAGAGAGAGAGAGAGAGAGAGAAGGGGAATAGATAGAGAGGGAGAGGAAGAGGGGGAGATAGATAGATAGATATATATGGAGAGAGAGTGTGTATGTGAGCTGATATAAAGAGATAAAGAAGGAGAGACAAAGGGAGATAGAGATATAGACGGAGGGCGCAAGAGGGAAGAAGAAAGACAAATAATGGGAGGGATCAAGATATATATATATATATAGATAGAGAGAGAGAGAGAGATGTGTTTAAGGGGCTGATATAGAAAGACAAATAAGGAGAGATGGAGGGAGGTATAGATAGAGATGGAAGGAGGGGAGATGGAAGAAAAGAATGATAAAGGGAGGGAGAGGTGGAGAGAGGGAGGGGGAGAGAGAAAAGGAGGGAGGGACAAAGATAGACACGGAATGGAAGGTGGAGAGAGAGGGGAGAAGAAAGAGACACACAAAGACAAATACAGACATAGAAGTTAGATCTAGAAAGTCATGAATATTTTGGTTTTTCACTAAAATAGATGTATTGATTTTAGTGTAGTTGTTGATTTCTAATCCTATTTGATCGCTTGCACTAGATGCATTAATTTCAGTGTAGATGTTGATTTCTAATCATATTTAATATCTTAAATTAAATGCATTGATTCCAGTGTAGATATTGATTTCTACTGCTATTTGATTGCGTGCACTAGATGCATTGGTTTCAATGTAGATATTGATTTATAATCATAGTTGATCGCTTGCACTAGATGCAATGATTTTAGTGTAGATGTCGATTTCTAATCCTATGTAATACCTTATACTAGATGCATTGATTTCAGTGAAGATGTTGATTTCTACTCCTATTTGATTTCTTGCACGAAATGCATTGGTTTTAGTGTAGATATTGATTTATAATCCTATATGGTCGCTTGCACTAGATGCATTGATTTCAGTATATATGTCGATTTATAATCCTATTTAATACCTTACACTGGATGCATTTATTTCAATGTAAATGTTGATTTCTACTCCTATTTGATTGCTTGCACTGGATGCGTTGATTTCAGTGTAGATGTTGATTTCTAATTTGATGTAACTAGATGTATGATGTATCTTAATTTCAAAGTAATTAGATTAATAGTGTGCATTGATTTCAACATAAGCACATCTCTGCCCCCTCCATCTATATCTCTATCTTCCATTGTCTCTCCTTCTTTATCTATTTATCTCACCCACAAAACATACACACACTCTCTCCATATCTATCTATTTATCTCTCTCTCCCTCCCCTTTCCACTCCCTCTCTCTCTCTTCCCCTTCTCTCTCTCAAACACTTCTCTCTCCATATATATATATGTTCCTCCCTCCATGTCTTTGCCTCTCTCTTCTTTCCTCTCCCCCCCCCATCTATATCTCTATCTCACTCCCAAAACATACAAACTCTCTCTTAGTGTGGGCACATAAACATTATTCATGACGTGAATTGACTTCTTTGTTACAGTAATTCAACCATAAATACAATACTTGAATTTTCGTCCTAAATAAAATGTTCACTTACCCAAAATGTCTTCTTATTAAACATGTAAACTATTTGTAATTGGCTACATTTTTATTATTCCCATTTTCCATCATTCAAATTTGTTAATCACTTTGCATTCAAACACGGTAATAGAAAATAAGTAATAGGTGTGACAATAAGAATAGTAGAAGAAAATAGCTTCAAATTGATCACAATGAATATTTTTTGTAATTCACTATTCTTATTATTCACATTTTGTATCGTTCAGCATTGTTACATGGTCACCTTGCACTTAAAAAATTTATTTCATCATTCAAGTTACTAACAGTCTCTCTCATCTCAACAAACTGAGGTAACTAAGAAAAGTTAAAGTTAAATTGACCAAATTAATATTAGACATATTTAGCATGTTTAAAATGATCAAAATAATTATATGTTCAAAAAAATTTGTATGACTGCACATGACTGAAACTAACCTAGATCCATCTTAACCCCAGACCTATAAAGCACCGAGAGGGATCAAACCTCTTGAGGTGCAAACCTTTCCTCAAGTTTTGCACTCAAAAAAGAGGTTTGCACCTCAAGAGATTTGATCCCTCTCAGTGCTTGAGAGATTCAGGGTTAAGATGGATCTAGGTTGGTAATACATATAATATAGAAGAGTCATCTATTTCTTGTTAAAAAAAATTATCATTGTATATGGCACACTAAACTTATGATTCTTTTGAGCACTATTGTACAGGTTTGCTCAACAAAGATACATTGTACTAGTTCTCATTGCACGGTTGTCTCTTGTTGTGTATGTGTGTCATTATGTCCATGAAAACTGATATACTTATAAGATGAAGCAAAACATGATAGTGGATTCTATGTTGAACCTTGGTTGCACACTGAGTATGCCCAGGGTCCCAGCAGAAAAATTATTATACACAAAGCTAGCACAAGCAGTTGGCCAAATACTTGCACATTTTCTCAAAAACTTCTTTGTCAATTACTATGTTCTTGTGTTCAATTGTGTCAAGTATTTAGCACTCAATACAATTGCAATTAGAGAACTCTGAGTTATCAGATTGTTGTTCTGACCAAGTAGGTCTTTTCCGAACATATGTTATTTCTCCAGCTCAATAAGTGTTCATGAAAATTGTTCTTCTAGCAGTTGAATACAAAGACAAACACTAAATTATGTGCATTGCTTGTCCACTTGACATGTGTTGTATACTTAACAGTGTGTTTCCAAGTCTACGAATAGCTTCAATTTTGTTGTCTCGACAATACATGATTTTTTGCCCAATTTGTTTAAATGCAATTGTAATGGAGTGATCCATTTTTGTCATATAAGCACTGCAATATGTTTCTACATGATAGGCATCTAAAATAGATTCAGCATGTGTGTTTCTTTGCTACACTGGGTCTTGTATTCAATTGTCTCAAGTGTTTTTCTTTGAATACAATTGTAACTAGCTATTAATTTATTACTAGATATAAATGTAAACACAAATAGACAATGAATATAGGCTTTGAGAATCAATTACTGAAATTCTAGGAAAACTTTGTAGTGTCATATAGCATATGGACTTATGATATCAATAATTGAACTGGGAGTCAAGAAAATAATTGTCGTTGTGCACACAGTAAAATCTTTCCACATCTTGTTGGACAGAGGCAAATCTAGTCTTCTATATTTCTTTGTTCAGTAATTATTTGGTATGAAACCTATAATCTAAATATTCACTGGATAATTTGCATTATTGTTCTCATGTTTACAACATGTTCTTTTTCCCTTTGTGTGTCACAAAATCAATAAAAGCAAACGCCTAAAATATTTTTTTTTTGAACACTTAAGTCGTATTTCAGTTTTAGAAAAAATTTGTAAACAAAATACAAGCTCCTGACCACCTGACCTTCCGACCACACGACTAGGAACTCGAACTGACCACGATTTTTTTAATAAATAATCGAGTTGACCTACCTACCTTCACATCGTCGGACTGTAAAACTACCCAAGCAGATGAGTTCACCTAACTATGGTCTACTCCTAGTAACGATAGAATAAACGAACGATAAAACAAAATAAAAAATGATTAATTTTCCAGCGTCCCAACTGTACATTCGGCTCACAAAAAAAAAAAAATCATGGCAAACCCAACAATAATCTTATGCTTTTCATACTTTTAGAACTAGTTACTGAAAGTCAAGTCTCCTTTATTTGTTTGTTTTGCAATTTTTTCTTTTGTTCATCATAAAATGCATAAAACAAAATCCTGAAACAACTTTTTTTTAGATTAAGTTGCAAGTCTGATCCAGAAACATTTTGTAGAAAAGAAAAACGACCTTTTGACTACACAACCTTCCAACCAAATGAATACCAATACGAAGTGACTACGGATTTCTTTTTTAAATAATCGGTCGGACCTCAGACTTCAACATTGTCGACTCTCAAACTACCCTAGTTCCCAACATAAGCAATGCCCGACTGTGAAACTACGAACCTAATGATACCACCGCCCTATCAAACGGCCCGACCTTTCAACCAACCGACTTAAAACCCTAAGTGACTATGAATTTTATAAATAATCGCCTGAACTCCCGCCCTCAGTATTGCTCAATTGTCAAACTACTTGACCAATAGACCTCGGCATTGCCTAACTATCAAGCTACCAGACTTTTCGACCTCAACATTTTCCGACTTTGAACTACCCGACCTAATGAAACTGCTCGAGTATGGTATAGTTAGGCTCACGATAGAATAAGTGTCATAAAACAGAAAAACAGTTGATTGTCTAACCTCCTAACTGTGCAATCGGCCCAATACTAAGTCAGACATCGAATCCAAAAAGATTTTGAAAAAAATATAACCTCCCAACAACTGGACCTCCCAACCACGCGACTAGCAACTCAGAGTCACTACAAATGAATATGGCATGACCTCCTAACCTTGAACTAAATGGCTTTCGGCATTACTTTTCTTATGTTGTTATGCAATTATTACTTCATGCTCCCAAATCTCCATTACCCACCTCGTTGCTTGAACCATGCAGATAATCCATGTGCGATCTGCAATCGTACAACAGGAGAATCGTGTAGGACCAATCACAAGTTTTCCCGCCCATGGTCCTAACTACAACAGGATAAGCCTTATCCAATTATTTCTATAAATTCATCATTTTTCCCCTTTGCTCCACACTGAACATCCTTTCTTATTTTCCAAGAATGGTTGTTCCATGGCCCTTTGGCTCTACACCACACATAGTCTTTAGCCGACATTTTTGCATTGTCCTCAAAGACCAAGTTTGTTGTTGCATGAACTACCTTCAGCGAATGCTCTTGATTGGAGATTGCTCTTAGGAATTCATTCCGCACGTAGATCTAAGTGAGCACCTTGCCGCTCTGTCGAAGACATACTACAACGTTCCATGGCGTTACCCCTTCTGAGCTTGGGTGATAGCTACATTGAGGGATTACTATCAAGTGGTGCTTCGTTTCCTTTTGGTAGTGAATTCCTCACATGGTGGCACAGGCGCTTCTGCATTTCTTATCTGACAGAATCTTGGAGCCACCTTACATCAAGCTTCCATCTCACTTGCCACACACCAACTATTCTAGAATGCTCGCGAACTCTTTCAGAAGCTCCTCGACACCGCTCATGAGTTACCGAAGCATTTGGCTATTGGCATGGACTTTTGATCCTCATTACAAAGCTCCCTGTGGGAGGAATGGAGGCTCGTGCACAATAAAGGCTAAAGTTTGTAAAATCACATATAATCGACTTGAGTACATTCATTTGATCTTTCGCAACAATGTTGTGTAAATAGATATCTTAATGTACACATTGAGCATCTCTGCTATAGATTTGTACATTAATACAAAGAATCTCAGAACCCAATTGTTCTTACTGAACTTGTTTTGCAATTTGAATAGATCGTTGAAGTTATTAACTTCATTTATTGATTTTTTTATGATATCATTAAGCATTTACGAAAAACTGTTATGGGATACTTCCTCAATCTGAACTTCAGACACTTTGTAATTACTATCATTTACTATATTAGCTTATTTACTTTTTCATGAAAACATAGGACATATGTGCCCATGCATAATCATAATCACAATCAATATACAAATTAGAAAAATATCAGTTCACAGTTGCATTGCAGATATATTCAAATCAACACAAATTCCACTTGTTATTTATCCATATATATCACAAGGACAACGCAACATAACCCATTAATTGCAAATTGTTATCATACAATATTTATATTTTTTGTCTGCCATAAAACTGAACCTTTCGCTCTATCAACGTAGTCTCTTCCAAATGCTTGTTTTTCTTTTGGAGCAAGTTTCTTGTCCCTCCCTTACAACTGCATCCTTGGTCTTACAATCAGTGCATAAATTATGTTACCTTTTGTTCCTTGTATTATTTCAGACAAGCATGGGCATGGATATTTTCCTAAGACCATTTAATTTCACGAATCATCTCCTTTACTTCATGGAGCACTAAGCCTTTAATTATTATCGTCAAGTTCAAGGTTCTTCTTTACACAATAAATTGTATCATCCCTACTAGGGATTCTCCATTATTAGCTCTACAATCCATGTCGTCAAATTCAGTCACCTCTTTGTTTTGTTATTCCAAATATTACAACATATGTACATTCTTTTTACAATGCAGCTCATACTAGAACCTTTTGTGAGACTATGGCATAGACAACAAAACTTCTAAAAACTAATAACTAGCAATAATCCTTTTCTACTATCTATTCTTGTTTTTTGATATTATGCAAAGTGAAGCAAATGTCAAACTATTGTAGTTGTTTATTTATTTGCTTTAGAAAATTAGCAAATGTCAAATGTCAAACTAATAACTGTAAATATCAGTGGACAATTAAACCAAAAAAACAACAACACAAATGTCATTTTGCAAAAAAATAGCTAAAAGTAATTCTTGCAAAAAAAAATGTTTTTTCATTCCATGTAAATATACACCAATAAAAATAGAATGAGCTCAGGAAAAAAAATGATATTATCAAAACACCATGTTTTTATTCAATTAACAACAATTAATATAAAGTACACTTAAAAATTAAGACTCAATACTTTGAAATTAGAAACTAAAATGGAAGTTTCATTTAAGTTTCATTTTTTATTTTTTTAGCAATTACTTAGATCTAAACATTCCTTGTATATATGAACTAGAGCTATAAGTTCATCGTCTCCTTCAAACATAACATCATAACTAAATGAACTAAAAACTAGATGCACATGAATCATGTATATAAATAAGCAGTGACATGCCACCACGTAGATCTTGTTAACGATGTGACCAAAAACAACCCGTGGTTTTTAAGCCCCTATTCAACTACAGTTTTATCAAGAGTCCAGCAATTAAAGTAATGAATTTAAAAACTCTTAATTAACCCTTCTGCGCGTAATTACAAATCCATTTTCAAATGAGGTAAATTTGCTCTAAATGTAACTCAAACTGGAATTTTCCAAATGTATAGCATATTGATCATATTTGATGAATGACACAAATAATTTCAAATGGTATTATGGTTGGTCAAAGTCTGTTGATTAAATTCAGGATTTATGGTCGCTCGCTTGTTATTGTTGGTATTAAACTCATAAAAACAACTCCAAAATCACACAGATAAGATATATTGTGTTGTAACAATTTGCCACAATACAATGTGTCAACGCAGAATTATGAGTACTTTTTGTAGCATCTTCATCCAACCAAATTCCACAAATCTGCCAAACAAATGCCAAGAATTCATTACAGTTCAACCAAGTGGAGACTAGCACAATTTCAACAAAAGGAGACAAGTGACGACAGTAGCCACGAAGAGTCGCAGAGCTTCAAGATATCAAGCAACGATGCTCAATATTTTCGATGTCTACACTTTTCCACACCCATCTCGACCAATTTCAAGTTCCCAAAAACAAAAGCAACGTCGGTGAAAATGTGTGCACAAATGTCAAGCGCAGAGGTGGCGTGAAAATGTGTGCATATGTGTCACTCGGAGAGAAGAAGGGTAGATGAAAAAGTTTGGTGTACTGATTCAAAAGAAAGGCTTATCAACCTAATTATATTAGTTGTATAAGTGGTTATGCATCTGCAACTTATAAATACCCAGAAAATGTGATAGAGTCGATAACATGCATGCCTCTTTCCTGTTTTACTTAGGTCTCATATTTATCTCCTTCCTAATAAAGCATATTTTTCATTTATCAATCTGATGAGTGTATTTTTCATTTATCAATGTGATGAGTGTTATGTTTAACATTATGATATGCGATGAAACTAAATGAAAAATATGACTACAGAATATGACATGCTTTGGAGGGAATAAATTTGGAGCGGATAAATGGGAAAGGGTATTTTTCTATGGTATTATTATTATTGTAACATAATTATAATTGTAATAATTATTATTATAAATTTATTTTAAATATGGATTTAGTATGTATTGAGAGGGATGAAATCTCTTCACATGCAGACTTTTTTTAGAGTGTAAAATTTGAATAAAAAAAATTGCATCCCTCTCATTACTTAATAGATCACAATAAATAGTGGTTCTCTATCTCTATATATAGTATTTCTTCATTATTTAAATTGTATTTTTAATGTAATGTAGAGTATATAATTTAAACTTGTGCATCCTTCGTGGTAGGCGTTCTATTTACTTTCAAAGGGGCATCTTTGGACCCTTCCACGAGTCTATTTTTGTCTAGTTATTCATAAACTCAAAATCCAATTTTTTAACTTTTGTTTTAGGATCAACCTGAACCTGGACTATTAAGGAGAGGAAATCTTAAAGTGCAAGCCCAAAAAATCTTTATTGGATTTTAAGGAAAATTGACCCAAAATACTATATCTAAAAAAACCAAAATGTGAAATATTGAGACTACTTCAAATGTTTTAACCACCAAAAAAAAAATTAAACAATATATAATATATACATAAATTGTTTTATATGATATATGCATATTTTTTTTAAACAATATATAATATATACATAGTTGACATCAAAATATTTCACACAACATATGCATTGAGACTTTTATTTAATTTTATTTACTAACTACATTGTTCACATTAAAATGGTTTTTTTTAAATGTTTTTTTTATTAATAAATTTTTAAGTATATGTAAATATTTTTAAGCATCCACAGGGGATTTGAACCAATGACCTATCACAAGGAGTGCCTTAAGAGTGCACCCATTCACCGTCAATCCAAAGCCCTGTGGCAACTATATGTAAATATTACTTAATCCTACATAATAAAATATTTTATTCATACACACTTCGAAATTTCTTATTAGAAAATACTTTGATATTTCTTATTTTCTTTTTAACCTTCATTTACCTTTTTTTGTTACATCAAATATTTTATCATATATAACATTAAAATATTTATTATTAACATTTTCTTTCTATATATTACAAATAACATGTGGATTGAGACATTTTATCTATGGACAATATTGTTCACATTAAAATGGTTTTTTTTGTTATTAATAAATTTTTAAGTTTATCTAAATATTACTAATCTTGTATATTAAAATATTTTATTGATGACATACTTTAAAAAAAATATTATTAATATTTTTAAAATTTCACATGTTAATTTTATATTTAAAATTGAATGAATTACACATCCTTCCTTGTTATTTTATTAAAAAATACTTTAATATTTCTTATTTTATTTTAACTCTCAATTACTTTTTTTACATTAAATATTTATGTGTATATAACATTAAAATATTCTTTTTAACATTTTCTTTATATTATATATAATATAAAGAGTGAATTTGAAATAAATTAGTTAACATATATCTTCAATAATGTATTTAAATCTTCCATTAAAATATTTTTGAAAAATATAAGGTTTAAAACTCACTTGTTTTTTATTTCTAATTATGATATGAAATTATATTGACATCAAATATTTTATTATGAAAACTAAAAATATTATTAATAAACTACGATAAACTATATATATATATATATATATATATATATATATATTCATTTTGCTTTTTAATTTTATCCAACATTGCTTTTTTATTTAGAGAATAATATAAGAGGACAAGTGTCAACTCTGGTTGAGCATCACCCTCATATTGGGTTCTAGGATGTGCTTCTACACACAATAAGCTTTACAAAAATTTAATATATTTGTTTCAAACATGTCATGATAATTATAATAAATGAAAGGACAATAAGAAATCATACTAACCTGGAATAAGAGTATGTCATAGGGAAATGAAACAAGAAAAACATTTCAAAATATGGAAGCAACATTATCACTAGTATAACAAGAATAATTTCAAACATACACATATATGCATGTGAGCAACAACACATGCATGCACACATGTTTTTTTCCAAAGGGTATCCTCATAGGAAGCTCCTTTAAATATTCAAATGGAGGGTAGCTCAATAACCAACCATAATAACTAGCAACTCAATGAGACTTACTCAAACTTAACCTTAGTGAGTAGAAATATAGACCTCATAGTGAAGTCCATCTTGAAACAATCCATTCAAAGAAATAAAACTCACTCACTCTGACCTTTTCAAGCATAAACCTCATGGGATCTCTCCCTCTTTCCCATAATATCTACATGGAAGGTGATGCCTAGAAAAAATTGAGGAAGTGATATAACATCTTAATTGCTAAAAAAAAATATGTAAGCTTGGCGAGACCAGGGTTGGAATTTCAAAATAGACTCACCCGTCAAATTTGACAGTTTTCACACATTTTCAGACTGTTTCCACAATTTCACAAAGAACCTTGACGGTCTTGTAAAATTTCAAGCTATATTTGACGGGCAAATCACCCCATGATGGGGAATTTGCCTGTCAAATTTCATCCCTTGGCGGGACCTTTTCATTCATATTCTTCAAAAAGCAAGTTACAACCATAATTCAATTACTTCAGTGGCCTCAACCTACCCAAAGGGAAACCAAGTTTGTTAGCCACCGAACAACATTATAAGCCATCCAAAAACATAAAAGTTTAAGTTTGTCTAACAGTGTCTTATATGTTGAAATTTCTAAGTCTGACAAGTTAGAAACCCTTAATGCACTTTATTGATTTATTCATACCTAATTGTTCTGTTAATTAACAAGTTATTTACCATGTAAATATTGGAAATAAACACAAAAGTACATGCTCAACACATTACAGATCATCAACTGAAGGAAACAGAAACAAGCACACAAATGACACCATTATTTTTGGACTAATGTCCCCAGAAAAACCCAATGCGGGAAAATTAGTGCAGCTATCTGAGGGTTTGATTTATTAAGCAGTTTCATAATACAATATGGGTGCCAAATCTAGCTCACCCAACATAGAAAAATCTCAGCAGTAGTACCTCTCCTTCGGAGACAGATGCTCCGGCTGAAAACCCCGAATAAACACTCCAGCAACTCCTCAGCTCCAATCTGCCCCACGAAAAACCTCAACGTCAGCCTCTTCTGCCCTTTGTGTTAGCTTTCCCAGCGGTTCCGGCAGTTCTGGTTGTTCCCAACAGTTCTGACTTCTACCCTCTGCGTCAGCTTTCCCAGCAATTCCAACAGTTCTCGGCAATTCCGGTTGTTCCCGGCAATTCTGGCTTCTGCCCTCCGCGTCAGCGTTCCCGACTGTTTCGGCAGTTCCAGATGTTCCTGACAGTTCCGGCTTTTGCCCTCTATGTCAACTTTCCTTGTTGTTCCGACAATTCCCAGCAGTTCCGGGTATTCCCGGCAGTTCTGACTTTTGCCCTCTACGTCAGCGTTCCCAATTGTTGCGCTGATCCTCCCAACACTATCTCTACCTCTCTACTTCTGTATTCACTGCCCCTCAGCTGCAACTCCATATCACTCTCTCAACTTTCTCAACAAACCCAGCCCCAGAAAGTCGAAATCTTGATCTCTTTGTGTGTTCTCCATGTGACCCTCAAGCCTCCTCTTATACTTTTCTCTTTGACAAATCAATGGCCAAGATTAAGTCCGTAATCAATGGCTAAGATTAAATCTGGCTTGATCCATTACTTTTGAACCTTTCTAACACATTTTGATATTAATTCACATTAATATTTTAATTTCTTTAAGTTTAGACTTAGGGACTCCATTAAAAATATTAATTATTTTAATATCTCCCAAAATGTTTAGAATCTGCGCCAACCCTTACTGGGTATTGGAGATCTCATGTGTCTTAGCCTCTCCACCAATTTTTGTGGCTAGAGCACATCCGATGCTACCCGAAATCAACATTATATGACTGAATGCCTTGAATCCTTCTAAGATCTAAGTAGCTTAAACATAATATCATAGTCAATAGATTTACTATATAGTGTTAATCAAAAATTGAAATAGAAACAAAGCCAAGCATATTGTTATTCATCAGAGGAATCCACGGGTGTTGGATCTTTCGCACTCAAACCAGGGAATTCAAATTGGGGGAGACGGAATGTGTATCTCAATGCAACTGAGGTGAACATTTTGCTGCTGGATTTGAAACTAAGTAAGTTGAAATTTCTTTTGAATTTCCTGAAGACCAGGATCAGACTTAGAAGAGCCAATTGGAGGGTTCATTATGTCCTTGGCCACAATGTTTTTCATTAACCAATAGAGGTGAATAGTTTGCTTGTATTGAGAAATATGACCTCTGGAGTGGCCAGGGTTGGGAACCAGGTCTCTCCAATCTTCCAATTGAATCTTAGCATCCGCCTATTGGTTATGTCTCCCAATTTGAGATAAGTTGACGAACCTGTGATGGGATACCTATCTGATAGGACTAAGTAGAGTCGCGGATTAGCCTTGAGCCAAATTTGCGGCCCCTACCCCTCAACTGGCGTGGTTGGGCTTGATTATTTTCACCTCGCCTCCCAACATTTCTTCCACGACCTTAACCACCTCTCGCCGAAGAGCCAAAACCGAAGGAAGGACAAACCATTTTGCCACTCAAAAAACCTGTATCGAAATAGAAAACCCTGTAATAAATTGCCCAGACCTCAAGTTTGAAGCAGCCAGACAACTTGAGGTCTCAAGAATTACACTGTAAGTTGATACCTGGCAATTTATCACAGCATAAAGGCATAGACTACTTAGCGTTAGGCCTAAACTCAGCGATTGACTTGAGTATGAGATGGGTCTGCCAGAAACAACATACCTAGGCTCTCTAAGCCCTCTTAAAACCAAACACAGAAGTAAAACAATACGAACCATACGCAAGAAACCCTGAATCTTACAAACTTTCAGAGACTACGAATAGACCAAACAAAAAGCACAAACATCCACACATGTGACATGCAAAAATATCTATGCCAAAGAAATATAATGCAGCCCCATGCGAGATAGTAATATTCCAAAGAAAACATAAACAGTTGTATAGTAAGTAGACAACTCATAATAAAACCCGAAGTGATCCTTTCAGAATTCTCGACAGAGTTTCCAATTGCTTGTAGGCTCCATATTATATAAACTTCCCCATCGAATTGACACAGGAATATAGGTTGCAGGGAGTGAGCGATAAGAAGGGCAAAGAGAAATAACATACCTGATGACTTTAGACATGTAGCGAGAGGAACCGACAACACCAAGGTGACCAACCGTGAAGGCTTCCCTCTCGAACAACATCAAGCAACCCAAGAACACTAAACCAATACCAGAACCCAAAACAAGGCAGCAATGGATTGAGAATGAGGAATGATAATCACCAAACGTCCGCGATAATGTGTTGCTTCGGCCAATCCTTCATGCATTAACTAGTTGCATGCACAATGTCACAGTACCACCCTTACCAAACGTGTGAGGGTTATGGTTAAGCCACCCTTTGACCCTTACGACTTTAACCTTACTAATGACCCCGATCCTCACAGAACCAATCTACTAACGCACACCCCAGTCGAGGAATCTTAATTGCTAACTTTATGCATTTTTAAATAATTATTTTTATAAAACTATTATTATTGATATTAGTACTAATTTGGTCAACTTTTATCACTAAATTTGTTGAGTGAAAAAAAATACTTTATCAACTCTGAAATTTGATAATTATGTAAATAAAACCCAATTTAAAATAATGTATAACATCCATGCTAACACATTGAAGATGTCATAAATGCTTTGCTAAAAGTTGGTACGTGATGAAAATCAAATTCAAATAGAAATAAATATTGTTGGACAGATTTATCCGAAGTCTCACTAGTCACCATTCAAGATTCTAGACGTTTATCATAAATTAAGAGTTTTTATACATATATCTCACTTTGTAAGATTTTATGGATTATAGCTGGTTAATAAGATGTTTATTTGAAAGTTGTGATTTTGAAAGAATAAACATCTCCGCATAAAAACTTTC